>VFFE01007605.1:5347807-5373930 GCA_008921705.1 Burhinus oedicnemus
AAAAAAGAAAAAAAAAAAAAAAAAAAAAAAGAGCAATACAGAAGCCAGTACCTTTATGCTTAAAATAAAAAATTCCCATAAAAATACGGAATCAAATCATGCTGGGCCACCCTAATTCTTTTTGCTTTGCTGGATAACAAAATATGCATTTGATCTACATATATTTACAGACAGGTTGTGGATCACCGAAAAACCTGACTTTCAAAACTCAATCTTGCAGACACATCCAGCTTTATATGCAAACGTACACACTGCGCTTACAAGCGAAGGCGCAAGCAGGTGTCTCTGCAAAATGAGACCTTAATTAAGAAGACTGCAAGATTAATATGCACTCAGTAGAAGAAAGTGCAAAACTCTAATCAGGGTTAGATTTATGAATTTTTTTTATTTTTCTCATTTGAAGCACAATACATGAAATTGTTCCTCGTCCATTCCATCTCTGAATGCAGCAAGCGCTGTTCCTGATTGCAGCAGCTAGAGGTATGTTTTAGCTGTCTGACACTTTCTTGGAAGCAGTTTCTTAGTTTCCTGAACCTCGCAAACTAACCAAGAGCCAAGGAACCCGCTAAAAATTTATCTTCTTAACTTAGGTCCTTTAATACACTAATTTAATTTGCTAGCCCACTGAATTCAACAAGACAGCAGAACTCTTGCACAGAGATACTCTGTCATTACTAGAACAGACCCACAAGCTTAGATCAGTCACAGACTTATAGCTTATCCTTTATAGTCAGCATGTATCGGAAAAGTATTTTACTCCTTATTACAGCACCCCTATTAATGCGGTACCAGAGGAACTGAACTTAAAATATTAAGCAGGGTTTGTTCCATTAATGACCTCAGCGTGAGCTACGTACATTGCTCTGGTCGTCTTGATGTGAATGCCTGTGTCCATCACAGGGCTGCAGTCACAGGCTGCCAAAACCGTGTTGCTAGGGAAGAAGGCAAGAGACACCTGGAAAGCTGCCTCTAACATACATGGGAAAATATTAATGGTACCGTAAGAAATGCAGTAAAAGATTAAACTAAACTGCAATAGTCACAGAACAGATATTTTAAAAGCTGCAGGATAATACTTGCATAGTCAAATTGAGTCATAAAGCTATAAATAAATTTAGACCGGTAACTAGAAAGCATTTCTGCTATTTTGAAAAAAAGATCAAGACTCTTCTGCTGCCAGTGTAACCCTCGAACAGTATCTGGACACAGATTTTTTTTTTTTGAATGCATACACACAGAATTATTCAACACAGTTTGTGTTTTTATCAGCACCGCATAACTATCTTCTGCTTTACCAAAAAAAACCCCAAACAATTGCAAGAAATAAAAATCAATAAACACAACTAAGAAAGTAGAAATAAACTCTTAACTCTGAGGAGGAGGAAGAATAGGAGGAAAAGATGGAAACAGGGGAAGAAAAACAGAAAGGAATGTTTCTTCCTTAATTCTTTCTACAGACATTCAAGGAAGCTCTGCTGAAAAGCGGAACTGATACTAAAAGAAAGTCAAGATGGTAAATTCTTCCATGCACAAACTCCATTTCCTTGTCCGTCTGTATGAAGCCTTGCACAACATGTCTTTACCCTTGGCATAGGCTTTCACACTTTTTTGTCAATGAAAATAACACGGAGCAGTTTATTATGGAATATTAACCAACGTGTTGCATTCTGAGCTCTGCTTCAGTGGAAATATATGGAGAAGAGGGACAGGGATGTGTGCCAATTTTAGGTTTTGGCCTCAGTCCATTTGATGTGGATCCAGGATGACTTGGTTGACTGTTGAGTCATAGGTTGGTTCAATTGACATTATTTTACATTTGACTAGTTATTGTTCTTTAAACTTTGAACAGGAGTCCAGAAGCTCAAAAAGCACCAGTGAACCAAAAAGAAAGGGGCCAAAGCAGAGTTTAAACAAGGTTCTTAAGCTAAATAAATACTCTCCATAAATGACATCTACTTTTAGCAGAGATAGCTAAAAAACCAAAATCTACCTCACAATTTAAAAAATTTCTGTTGTATTACCAAATACCTGTAACACACAATATTGACTTCCAAATTACTGAAGGAGTTCTGAGGTACCACCCGCGCCCCATTAGCATAAAGGTGGGAAGGAGAAGCAAACCTTTTCCCCTCCAGAATATGTCAGCTAGTGAATGAGTACTATATTTGTAACAGATACAATAGTAAAATATTCCTGAAACACTAGACAGTCAATGTGCATACAGGTAATTCACTTCAGCCAATACTCAATCTAAAACCAGAAAAAAAAAAAAAAAGAAACCCCACAAGTTACCGTCTCAGTACTGAAGGCAGACCTCTACTCAGAGTAAGAGAAGCCCATAAATACTATTGGCTTATGTTTTAAAAACATAGGTGTGTTTCATGTGGATGTGATCAGAAATGAACTTGCTCTACAGATACACTGCATGTAAGAACAGACACTTTTAGTGAAGGTTGACTCCTCTTATTTTCAACATGTCTACTTGACTCATTTTTTTCCACTCCATTTTACCCCAATTTCAGATAGCAGGTATGTCTTCAGTAGGTTTTGCTCCCCTGGGAGGGAAATTCAATGTTATATCCACTTGTTTTCAGAAAACTGATCAGCAGCTAAAGAAATGAGCAGAGGAAGAACTTGAGCTACCTCTAGTAAGAGAGATGCAGCGAGAAGGGAGACTGGGCTTTGTTACCATTATCTACAAGGAGGGAGTCAGCTTTCATAACAGCTTCCAAGAGCACAAAAAAGAAATAAAAAACCAATAAAAACATCATATATGGGTACTTCGCTGGAAGACAAAAATAATTCTGATGATTCTGAGATCTTAGTCACAAAAGAGGATGATTGCAAGATGTTCTTCTCAGTGCTAAAGGCCAGAATTGAGGTTCAGCACCAACTTAGTATCAAGAATTGTGTAAGGTGCTACCCCCGATGCATGTGGATTATGTTCCCCATTTAGTCACGAGCAGTAATTTCACTCAAAAGGGCACAGATTCTTTTTTACCACATTAGACAGAGAACAGTAATTCTTCCAGGTGAGATAAGCAGCAAATTCAAAATTCTTGGTGACTTAAAAATCAGAAAGTTGCTGAAGGACAAAACACCATGATGGCATGCTGCTACATTCCCCAATGCTAAGACCTCCCACTTGGAATGCTACCAAAAGGTCTTCTTTCATGTTTTATGTTTAGTTTTTGGCACATTTTATGCTTCATATCCAGACCTCTGTGTGTACACAACAGCTTAAAACTGAGCAAACCTGTCTAAAAGGTATTCTCCAAAGACTTACAAACACTTTCAATGTCCTTAATAACCCAATTTCATTCCATTTCAATTGGCCTCAGACACATCTGATGCAAAGAATACACACAAAGCCACTTTTCCCCACACACAAACAGGAAGAGAAGCATGTAAGAAGTTTGTTTATTGACACAAAGTCAGTCCCCTAAACTTGTGTAATATTTTCAGAAGGACAAGCAACAAGCACTACCATAGACCTGTAAGATGTGTACAGGTATTGTATGTAATTTTCATGGCGCTTTTAAGTCAATGTTATTGAATTATCTAGTAGAGTGCTATAATTACTTTTGTCAACACTGTTAAGCAATTACAGATACAATTTCTGCTATAACATGCACACGCGGTAGGTTATTATCTACTTTTATTTCCACTTGGCATCCATGTCACACACTCAAGACTATCAAGATGTTTCATCACAACCCTCTTGTTGCTTACTCCCGGACTTTACAAGCACTTCTTGTCTTGGGTTTCCCCCCCTGCCACAATGCTTTCAGGTCTTGCCTTCTTTCACTCTCCTGGATCTCTTGTATTATTTTAGCCACCCTCCTCTGCCTTCTTCCTCTACCCCTCCCTGTCAGATGAAGGAAGCTCTATTCCTTCCTTGCTGAACCTCACAGGGTTTCCTGGCCACATTGTTCATCTCTGCCTCTTTGTATATTTTCTCTTCCTGAGCAGCACTGGGAACCCCTCCCAATTTAAACTCCATCTGCAAACTTCATTAACAGGCTGTTTACCTCTCACAGAACTATCACGAAGGTAACTAGGCAGATAATTCTGGACCCCGTACATACCTATCTCCCCAACATCTCTTTTCCCTGAGAGCATCTTGTGTGTCTTCAGGACGGCTCTGCGCATTGTGCTGTTATTTTGAGTTTGAAATGGTGGGAACTCCAACATTCTCTCAAAAAAGTATTAAAAACTTTTCGGGTGGGAAATTATGTTTTCCTTTCCTGAATTTCAGTGTTCATTACAACTAGATGCACTCTTAGAAAGCTCCTGATGGCCATTACAAATCTTTTACAACCCACCACTATCTATCGTTATCTTTCAGTTCTTACACTAAGAATTTGGTCACTCAGGTTTGCTAGTAGACTAGATCATGATATCTCAAATAGAAAATTTTAACTGATTGTAATTAACTATGGTTATTGCTCAAGATTTACTTAGTGTAGTATATATTGCATTCACACCTGCAACAAGTTTTTAAGTCACTGCTGCTTAGTTTAAAGTCTGTACCAGTAAGAGAGTTGTAGTATTCCTTAGGGAAAAATGGAAAGCTGTTTACTACTGAAATACGGTACAAGGCAGAACTCACTGCATGATGATTTTACAAGAGGCTAGAGATCGTTCTACTCACCACCTGAAGAAAACAAGTGTTTAATTCAACATTTAAAGAACTAAGTATTAGCCACTAGGTCCTCACTTTCTTACAAAAGTATAATGATAAAAGCTACTGATAAAAACGGTATTTCATCAGTTTATCATATTTTTCATGAAACCAAACAATATACAAATGCAAAAATACTGCTTTTTGAGCTGCAGCTAGGAAGGGTTTCAAAGCACAGAAGGTGCTATAAAGACCTGAAAAGAGCATATGAGCCAGGAAAATCTGGCAAAGCCAAAGACACAGGATAGGGAGGAAAAAAACGTTTATCTGCCAATTCCTTCAAACATTTCTGTTACCTGTCAGATGAACAGTCAATCAATCAATCCTACCTTTTAAAAATATTTACATAAAGCAAAGGAAAAAAAAAAGATCCATGTCAATCAGACATTATTGAGAAGACCCCACTGTAGTAGAACTTTCGTTTACCTAAATCCTAGCTTCATAATCAGCTTTTTCAGTAGCGAGTACTACAGAACCAAGGCAAACCAGCATTCAAAATCCCATGGTGCAGACCCCACAGATGTGCAGACAGTCGTACACACACAGGAACAAGCTTTTTACTCAAAAAAAAAAATTTACTGTTACGGTTTTAGAGAATTGAGCACACCTTCTAAGACAAAGTCTGCAGACACACAAACGTTTCCTGCTCTGATGGACGCTGGCAGCACGCAGCGCTCTTCAAGCAGTACACCGGGGTGCCCTGTTCCTAGGTACGCGAAAGAGAGATGCAGCGAGACCCTTGTGCAATGATCAAAGTCCCTACACCAAAGATCATATTCCTTTCCTTATTAATAGCTGAAGCTTAGCATGGAAAAGAAACCAAAAGGAGAAACCTAAAACTCAAGAAGCCATGGTGTTGGGTTTTTTTAATGCAGATTGTGTAAAAATGATTTTTTTTCCCATAATGGTAGTGTCCAAATCTCTAATTGTTTTAAATGCTGCACCTCTTGTTGCCCCAGTTGTCTGAGTCTGGCTTTGGTTTGTAAGTCCGTAGCTGATACCTGAACATACAAATCAAGTATAATAGAGAAGAGATGCTGACATTCAGAAAGTCTTAATTTTTCAAATAAAAAGCACATCATGGTGTTTTTCTTCAGATAAAACACAACATTCTGGTTTTAAATAAGCATTTCTCATATTGCAGTAACAATAACTTGTACTGTTACTGCATCTTCAAGAGACAGTGATCAAATGGTTCAGCAAACCTCAATGCTGTATGAGATTCTCTCTCATACAATAGCTTTTTTACCCTTGTAAAGCTTCCCTCAGGCTCCTGGAGCTTCAGAGAAATTAATTCAATAACAAAACACCTTTATGAAATGGGAAGGTGGTTAGTCTTCGCTTATTTTTAACAGAGGTTGAGACCAAAGCAGCACATAAGCTTCCAAACATGTCAACAAAAACAGGGTTCCAAAAGCAGAGGGTAGCCAGGATCAGCCTGGTCCTTCCGGAGCACTGCACTCTCCCAGTCCAGATTCTCAATAGCCCTTGATAACATGTAATTATCGCAGGACTATTTTTAAGGTGAAATAAATAACTGTATGATCAAAGACTCACATTATTTCCAGTTTGTGCTAAAATTTGTTAAGACGATATAGTCTTTGAAGTAATGACCAAGCCCAACATTTCTGGTATATCACTTACATGTTTCATCTGAGAAACATTAAACAAAGGTCAAATTGACAAACAAGAAAGTTTGCTAATAGGAACAAACTGAACATTGATTGCACACTTAACTCTTTGTTTCGGTAAGCTTTTCTGAAAGCCTGTGGTTAAGCCCATGTTTAAAAAGGGATTCGCCTTGCACAAGTTTATGACTGTACGTGCAGTGCCACTGGCGTTACACAACGAGGTGTTAGTTGTGAATCTCTGCTCCACTGGCCCCTGCTGGGAGAAAAGGAGCCTTTTGTTTTTACGGAGTCATCCCACTGCACACGCAGTGGTTTTAGTTTTCATCTTGCCTAGGGAAGTATCCTCAATCTAATATACTCATGACAATGTAATAACGGGATCTAGAGGAGAGCGCCAAACGAGATTTTAAAAATTAAAGTCGTATCCGAATCATGCAAAATGGACACGTTTCAGTGTCTCAAATGACTGATTTTTAAAATGTAACTAAGAACTAATACATCCTAAGAACAAAATTTTAAAAAATTAAAATTTAGGGTCAGACTTATGGTCCAAATTAATTTCACCTAACTTCAGGAACCAAAGGAGGTACTAATTTTGGAAGCGTCACTACAGTGAACACTTACCTAATCAATACAGAGAAACACTAAACAGCAAGGAATAATTCAAGCCTGTTTCTCCCCCCCCCGCCCCCGCCTAACGTAGAAAACTGAAGTTTGGATAATTATGCTCTTAAATTTGAGACCTCAGCACACCTAAATTTAGATGAGGTTAACCAAGGCCTGAATATAAATTACACTCAAATGGATATGAAGGAATTATTTTCTTAAGTTTCGTATCTTCTTACTTCTGATGCTGAATGCATAATCATTATATATAGTTTTTTCCTACCTGTAACACAGATTTTCCTGTTAACCCCTATTCTGTTGTTCAAGACATAAGAATTGATTCTCCAAGGTGTTGACCTATCGTCACTTCTCAGTGGCTCCTAAAGCTATGGATGCTGAGGACTCCCTAGTTCCGGAAGGAAAACAAAGCAAGCACCATGAGAGAAATACAATAACTGTCTCTAACTGATAACACTAAAATAACAAAACCACCAACTTCCATTATTTATGCTACTTCTCTGTATTTTGGAAGCTGTGGTGTTTCAAAAAGCTTGGAACAGTCACAACTTAAACCATTTTTCCACTGCAACAATCCATAAAGAAATAACAAACAGAGCCAAAGGTCTGTAGTTTTTCATCTTAGTTGTAGATGGCTTGAGTGAGGCCAAGAACTGGAGATAAGCAGGCTAGCCTTTTCAAGGAGAGAATGATAAGTGTTTCCCTGTATTGCTTATTCTTGCAATTTTAATCACAAGTCTTGCAGCATCTGGCATTTTTCCTTTAGCTCCACTTAAGGGCTTACAATTGTGAGAATCTCTCTCTTCTCAGAAAATGTACGCACCTAAGGGTTAAAAAGACAAAGCAGCACATCCACTTGGGTATTTTTCAGAATCTCATTATTAAGTTGAGCCTCAAACCATGGTGCTGGTGGTGTTTTAAGCTTTAAAAGAAAAACTTGAAATATTTTAAGGACTTTTATGAAGGAGGAAACAAAGTCCATGGGTCACTGCTAACACCAGGCGAGCAATTCCAGCTCCAGACCGACAGAGCATGTTGTTAGCGGACTGCAAGCGGTTAACGACGAGACTTGAGGGCATGTACATGTGGCTGTGTACACGTGCACACGCCCTAGACCTACGTGCAGGTATTTTCCAAACTCTGTGTATTATGGGAGTAGAATACGTTTAGATGCCTGAAGCCCCAGAGAGATTACATATTGCAGAGCCTGGCAGAGGACTAATTACAGCCTTAACTGCATCCAGTAATGTGTGTGCTCATCTTCAGCTTTCTTCCCCTAAAACCTCTAAAGACACGGAATAAGCTGATCTTTACTGCTCTCCTACTGCAGCACCACAAGCTTTCTTACCCTAGCTGAGAGTCACTTGAGAGCACTGTAAAGGCAGAAATAACAGAATTTACTCCTTTCAGACTGACTTTTTCTTTTCAACATTTTTTAATAAAGCCACCAAGCAAACCCCATAGTTTGGTAAGTATTACAGGGACTGTCATTTACACAAACCAAGGCCTTGAAAAGACCAGACAAACCACTAAGTAATCTTAACTTGATCACAGAGATGGGAAATGGACTGGATAATGCTTTAAAGTGTTGAAGTGTTAAAACAGACAATTAGTAATAAAGAAAAGCATTCAAAATACTCAAAAAGAGTTTCTACTAAGTATTATTGCTTTCAAAAGCAGCTTTAAATTCAGTCCTGAATTACAATATGAAAAGAAAGTTTTCACACACAAGTTTAAAGGAGAGCTTCCTCACACCTTCTTGCATAAAATAAGCATTTTATTTCACATTTATTTGAGATAACTGAAAAAGAAGGTGGCTCCTATAGTCAATCTTCACTCTTCTAAAAATCTCCGTTATTTTGATTTTCCAAGATACAGAACGCTGGGTCTCTTCCTTAGACTTTCTAAAGCCTTGCAAGAAACTCGGAAAACACATCCGTTTGTCAATATCCAGAATTTCACTCCCTCGCTATCAAGTGCGACCGCCTGTGTTCATAGTCAGCTCTGTTACCCTCAAGAAGGCAAAACCAGCCCAGTAGTTGCCAGAAGTGCAATTGCTATTACAAAACAGCATTACTTGGAGGAAGATAAAAGATATTCACCTATGCAGATCACAGAAAGAGATAAAATTAAGTTGGAAATCGGGTTCTATAGAATAAGTAAATTAACCACAAGAATACCTGTATTGCTGTTTCAATTGTATTGCCAAGGCAACCTCTGATTTCTTTTCAACCTAAAACTAAAGGCCAAGAAGAGAGATTTAGTATCTAAGACTGCTGTTTAAGAAACAGTTACTGTAAAGTTCCCTGTAAAAGCAAGTTTACTTGAACATCCAAACACTCCTTGGGTGAAAAGATGCCATCAAAATACCCTGCCCATACATTCATCCCAGACTGAAGAAGCCATGAGCTGGAACGAATAATCTACAGGGTGTGTTGGTGTCTTTGAAAAAATCCTTCTCTGTTCGAAGAAGGGAGCCACAACCACGAGCCTCAAATCCACGTGCTGAAGCTCTCCTAGCATAAGTATTTTGGTTTTGGAATATGCAAGCGTATTTTGAGGGGGGAAGGAACGGGATGCGGGAAAGGAAGCAAGTTTCCTGGCAGATCGTTAGCATAATTACACAGGCAAAAAGATCAATTACAGGCATTCATTCAGTCTAATTATTCTCCATCTTACAGCATAGACATATTTAACTTAACGTTACATAAATTACATCACCCAAATATTGGAAGAAATCTAGCCACACAAGTGCGAAACACCAGGTTATTCTGGCCAGATGTGTCCTGGTGCCTAGAGTGCTTCATTTAATGTTTTGAGTTGTCTTCCTCTCCCTTGTAATTCAAAACACGCAGAAAATACTATTGTGAAAGGTGATTTTCAAAGTTGAGTAAGCTCTCAGTTTCGTGTACATGGAAAGCAAGCTGTCAGGCATTGGCCCGGAGGAGCTGTGCGCAGGAGGCCGAGGGCCAGCTTGGCCACATGCTCCCCCAGCATCTTCTACCTACAGAGGGGTAGCCAAGAGCCCCCATGCACCCCGAATCCTCCCTCTAGGACAAGCAGAGCTTCCGCAAACAATGACTGTCTCAACTAGGGAAAGAAAATTAGTGTAAAACTGCTCCAAAATTCAAAAAATAAAGATGAATTTCAAGACTAGCCAATTCTCAACTCACCATTTGCAAGAGCATTTCTTGAAGGCTTCTAAGCAAAGGTCAAAAGCTTCCTTCCAAAATGCATAAGACCCAATATCTGAGTAGCTCTACTATCTTTCCCTAATTTTAATATTTAGGCCAGGAAAGCTATTTAATTGGCGAAAAAAAAAGTTTTATTTTTTTGTATTTCAAAGGAAAGGAAATGACCAAGTAAAAAGGCATTCTTCTGAGCCTAAACGCAAGTCACAAGTTGCAGGATAGCTGGAGGCCAGCTGGCACGCAGCCCATTTACAGTAAGTTGTTTACTTGTTGTCTAACTACTGATAACTATAGAGAGAGGATCCATGAATCCAAAAAAGAACTAAGTTTTCTGTTGAGAGAGGAAGGAAGAACAAAGCAGACGATAAAAATATTCACCACTGATGGCTACTACAGTCACTTTTTAATTAGTACAGCTTTTTTTTTTTTTATAAAAATTGAATGTAAAAGTAAAACCCTTATGTATCAAACAAGGCAAACCCATTTAGATACATGCAGGAACTGTATTATTAAAGAGAAACAATGCTGCTATGTACAAGTCCCCTATTTAAAAGTCTAGCTTTCAGGGCTCTGTGCTCCTCAAGCAAGAACAAACACAAAACACGTGCAAAACTGAAGAAAGTAAGTGTGTCACAGACATTTAATTCCTTCTAAGAGTTTCCAGTTATTTAAGACTATGTTTAACCTTGTGATTCAAGAGGAAAAAAAAAAACACAAAACCTGCTGATGCGTGCTTATAAATATTCCAAATGCTGAAAGGCAGGTAAAGCTGACCATAGGTATAATAATTTCACGGCAGCTTTATTTTACACGAAGTTTGGGAGCTGCAGTGCAGTCGCCCAGGTGCTGGCTCCACCAGAGGGTGCGTGCTGTCCTGCTGATGGGAGATGCAGCCTGGGGCCGGCTGCGGGAGCCGTGGGAAGCACCCCTCTCCCTCCCAAATGGGGAGCAGCAGCTCAAGGCTTTCCCAAGAAGCTCCTTCTCCCTTCTTCTGGAATAAAGCGGACAAAGCTTTGCGGTCTGAGCTGCTCGCTGACCCTGCAGACACTGGGGTGGTGGCTGCTGCTCCAAGTAAATAATATTACTAGCGTGTGGATATTTTGTTAATAAGCCTAAAAGCCACCACAGATGTAAAGAGATAGTGAGAAGATGTTTGATCCCGATTCTGTTACTCATTCACAGAACAGCAGGTGCTGCTGCGTTGCATTCGCATCTGCATCTGATGTCAGTCAGCACGCACTAATCCCACTCCTGCAACTACAGCCAGAGACCATGTCTCAGTGGAGGGGTGGTAAGGAGCTGACAGGTGATACCCGCTTAGATCTCCTCTTGCTTTAGACGGACAGCTACAAAAATTGTAGTTTGTTGATGAAGACGACTTTATTCTAAACCATCTTTCATAACAAGACACTCTAATCTTGTCCCACGTGCTGGGACTGACCAACGGACTTCAAACTCAGGACACAAAATGTTTGTCTGACATTTGCATGTCTACACTGGGACAAAATTGGCATGTTTAAATAATACTAAGTATCAAATATCACCCTTCTATATGTACCTTCTAATCTAATTAAATATAAGTATCTTTCTGAAAATTTTAACATATACTTGCATATAGTTTCAGTAATTGCCAGCTGGTAATACAATGGAAACAAGTATCGCTGGGATGGGAACAAAATCAGTTTTCATTGGCCAAAACGCTTCATCAAGTGAATTCCAACACACCTATCCTGTCAATTGCAAACCTAGGGATTGCTTCTCAAATGCAATAGCACAATCTGGACCGATGTGCTTGCAGAAAGCTGAAATTTGGACTAGCAAAAGTTTACATGTAAGGAGACAAAAGGTGCAGGTAACAAAGAAGGTGTCAAGAGAAGGGGAAGCAGTCAAGCTGGACGCCTCAATACGCTTCAGCTCAGAAAAACAGACATTAAATCCAGAAGTACAGGGAGCAGAAAAGTTTCAGTGGAAGCTCAGTAGAAGAGGAAGACGCAGTCCCTGCGCTCAGACAGCCGTGCGGCAGTCCGGGAGGTGAGGCCGGGAGCGGGCTGTCTGCCGCAGCGGCTGGGCGATGGATCAGCAATGAGTGGGGAGGCGCAGGGCAGTAACAGAACTGAAGGACTTACACAGCGGACGGCCCTTTGGTTACTTGTTATTTGCATTTATGCATAAATAAGAGAGAGGAAGTTGAATATGCAAAATTACATTGTCTGAAAACTCAATATAACTCTGTCTGAATTAAGGATCATCATAATTTTTAAAAATTTAAGGTTAGTCTTCTACACTGAGAATTCCCTGCACCCCACTGAGGATTCACCTGTCTGCACACCTGGCAGAACACAAGTCATGGACAACCCATATTTTGGGTCCATCTCCACCCAGTTACCAACTTATCTTCTTCTCCCCTTTCTCTTGCCCTCTTTCTCCATTTCACCTTTCTGCTCTCCTCCCTCTCTTCCAAATCATTATATTTTTGTCTGGATTTTAAAGTACTGGCTGTTATACACCTGGCTCATACCTCCTAACAATGTTTTTTCTCCCCCATTATCCGTGGTTCCACCAATAGGCAAATCCAGATTAAGAAAGACCCATGCCCCATACCAAACACGCACTGCTTAGTTTTCAAAGACCTTCTGAAGGCGAGTGCAAGAAGGGATTTATTAGAAATATTTTTATCATGTTTTCATGAGTACATAAAAAAAAAATATCTTAATTTCCATTTGTCTCTTTGTCTCTCTCAGCAGTACCACGAGGATGAAAAATACAAAACTTTAGTCAGCTTTTAAACGTGGCTGAACTCATCAACAGTAAAGACGTCTAAGATATCACCATCTGTAAGGAACAGCAATATCCTTTTAAATGTGTATGTACAAATTTTTACATTTTTCTGCACCTTTGTTTATTTATATGAACCATTTTTTATGTCAACAGCTTCCAGAAGGATTAAAATAAAAGCACCGAACTAAATAAAGCATCCCCCCATCTGCTAAAGGTACAGTGTATACACTGAGAGTGATCTTGTCTTCATTGTGCCGCCAATAATAGAAAAAGGAAGTAGAGACTCGTCTAACTCAGAGATCCAAAATAAGAGGTGACCGTGCCAATGTTTATGAGTGTTACAAAATTATAATCAAATATTTGATTCAGATTTTTGAGATGCAGGATGGTAATAACTACAGCAACCCCCACCAAATGTCAACAGTTTGGTGAGCGTGATGCTACTAAAACATTAATAAAAGCAGATGACAACACAGGCTCCTGCAGAAAGAGGAAAGTAATTATGTTCTCCAGTTTACAATCGTCTCACTCAGCAATGTAAACAGAAAATAATGGAGATAAACTAACATGAATACCTACTGCTGGAGAAGTCAAGAGAAATTCAAATGCACAGATCAAGAGACAGGGCTGTGAAAAGAAGGGTCTTGGGTAGCCCAGGGCAGTGAGAAAGGTGAAACGGCTCTTCCTCCAGAAGCTGCTGTACAAAGTGCAGTTATATAGCTCTGGTTTTATATCTCTGTGAACAAATTGTGACATATTACAGTAAGGAGATGACTGCTCAAAGCCTAACTTAAACAAACAAAAAAAAAATTATTTTGAAGTTGTCTGAAAATACTACTCAACTGAGCTCCAGAAATAAGACGAAGAGAGCAAAGCAACGCACACTGGAGTGAGGCAACATCCAGCGAGGATGGTGTCATTAGCTACTCCCAGTCTGGTCTCATTTATGGGTATGAAAAGTTCTTCAAAATAAAATGAGACTTATTAGCTTCTCCAGCTTGTAACAACGTCTACCAACACAATGTCTAGTCATCAGCCTGTCTGTGTTACTCTTAACTTTTCACATGCTGTGTAAGGGTAAGTCCAAGCAATTAATACCTTGCAGTATCTGCACGATGACTCTTTCTGCTTAAGAAAGAATTAGGAAAAACCCTCAAGGAAGAAATACACAAAGGATTCCCAGTGCCATTCTCTGCTTATGTATCAAGAGCAGCTTTACTCACTAAAATGACAATTCTGGGAAAACTGGTACAGATTCACCATTGTGGAAAACATACAGAAGTAACATGAGGTGCTGCACACAAGGAGAACGTAGCAAGAAGAATCTGGCCAGTCCTCTCAGATTAGCGCCGGGAAGGGACGACAGTCGGGATCCCATGGCCATAGGCTGCTGTCGACCTGCCTGACGTCCCCAACTCGGCACTTCCACACCCAAACCGAGCTGTTTTCCAAACACACACAACCGTACAACTGAAATATTTGAGTACAAGCTCTTTCCCGATATCCAGTTTTCTCACCTTGCAAAAAGCCACAGCTTTAATGCATCTTGGAAACTAGGAGTTTAGAAGTACCAGGAAGCATTGCTAACAAAGGAACAACAAACATAATCATGCTCCCTAGGAAAGAGTGGTTGTAAAAATAATAGTACTGAGTTCTATCCTTTGCTACTAGAAAATAAATATTAATAAATTATTGGACTGGCTAAAACATTGTCAATTTCTAATTTTTCTTGAATGAAAATAAATGCTGCATTTGTAGAAAATACTTCTAATATTATGTTAAGATTCGTAAAAAATTGTATTAATTCTATTACATTTATATATTCTATTACTATAAGTGCATTGCAGTTAAGTTGGAGAGAAAGTGGCGATGTAAGCGAGAAGAATTTTGATTTTTGCAAAAATGGGGGGCGACTGCTTTTGATGGTGCATCTGCTGCAGCAGCACAGGAGTCAAAATAACATTCTTCAGCACTGCTACAGCAATCTGGAGTGCGTGTGCGTGGGGGACAACAGGGACAGCTGGGGAAAATTACTGAAGATAATATATATGTCAGAGTAACCTATCTGTATAATAAAAGATCTTAATTTCTTAGATGTCTTTGGAACCATGACTACCATATGAAAAAGCAAATGATATCTTTCAAGCACGTAGGAATTTCCCTAGGCAGCACTTTGAATAGCCTGCTTCCTATAACTACCTTGATTTTTTGCCATTTTAAAAGACAAAATGAAGTATGGAATTTAAGACATGGGGTGGAGGGAATACGTGAATATACCAATATTAACAGTGAGAAAAAAAAACACGTGCACGAAGACATTACAACCACCATAGATTTCACTAATGTTTAACGCAATCATATGTTGCATTCTCTTTGCCAAGACTTTTCCCCTCCATTTTGTCTGTTTAGCCTGTTGACATTTGGGAACAATTTTTTAAGCACTGGAGACAAATGCATCTGACAAAAGTGCTCTGGTAGTAAATGAAAATCTTATCCAACCCCCACAAGAACAGGCGGTGCAGAATGGAGGAGTACAGCACTGGGGATGCGAGCGCCAAGGCTCACCGAGCACAAGCCAGAGGCCATTCGCTTTACCCTTCTCGGTAACGCAAACCCTCCTTTATCTTTTGGGCTGCTGTTGCACACTGAGCTAAGGATTTCACAAAACCATCCGTGACAACCCAGAACTCCTTCCCAAGGCCCAGCTGCCAGCTCCGAGCTCCATACTGCACAAGCAACGCATAGATAATATTCCCTAGACACAGAATCTTACATTTTCTAGACGGAGGCTCCCCCGTCGGCTCCCCCGTGTGCTCACTGCACTTGCAGAGAGCTTCCTAGCCTGGCACTCGACTACCCAAAATAGCCCTGTATCAGCTAACCCTGAAACCTCCCCACACGCTCCCTTTTCAGGCCCCGTCTCAGCGCTGGCCCGCAGGCAGCCAGGCAGGCAGCGACTCATCCTGAAAAGTGACCACTAAACCCGACCTAGTCTCTAACCAGCTCTCAAGCCCACAAAAGAACCACTCTTCCAGTTCCATGCAACTTGGGGGGTTTTGTTGGTTTCTTTCTTTTTAAATGGCCTCTGGCAAGGAAGCACGTCAAAGACTTAAAAGAAAAAAAATGGTAATTCAAATATATTCAGGTCAATTGGATTTCCCCTGTCCACAGGCTCACCGACAACCCCGCAGAAACCCAGGACCATCAGATGAAGTGATGTTTTCCTTCCAGGAGCAAGGACAGCTCTTTCCCAAGAGACTCACATGCTCAGTGACCTTACAGCTTTACAATCTACCACCTCGCCAAGCGCAGAAGTCAGACTCACTAACCCACAGCACTCCAGGTCCCCTGGAGCCCTGTTTTTAACAGGAGGCATATCGGCAGCCCCGCCACGGCGGCTGGTCTGTGGGAGAGGCCGTCTTTGCTGGCTGGCAGGTCCTTCAGGACCCCTGGGCCAATGCCAGCCAGACCCAGCGGCTCATTGACACCACACCGACCGGCCCAGCCAGACCCCTCAGGTGCCTCAGCCCAAGGGAGCTCCTCGCCCACCCCACGTCCCTCCACCGCTGTCCCCCCTGGCCCCTGCGCCGGGGGGGGGCTGCAGAGCTGCCAGTCAGGTCGGGCAGCCTTAGCAGGGCACTTCGCAAACCCCTTTTTTTAAATCTCTCTCAATTATCTGTTTACATTTTGACCTTATGGGATTTTTGTTCACCACATTTGGGCAAGCTTTTCCCTGTGTTAAAATGGTGACTTTTACTTTTTTTTTTTTTTTTTTTTTTTAAATTAAATGGAGCTACTTGGAGCTATCAGTATATCACAAAGCGATACACTTCCGGTGTTCAGTCTTGTTAGCCAGTCTCTGAGCTGTTCAGGGGTTTCTCGGTGTTGCTTCTTTAGGTTTTGGCTTTTGGGGGGTTTTGTTTTTAAAGCAAATTGCCTCATTCACATGCAATTCCCTCTTTTACAATTGTCTGCACACTGGACTTGGCTTGCTGTCTCCATCAATGGTGCCTAACTGGGCAGTATTGTGCTGGATATGGCAAAGCAGCTCTCCCACCAGCACCCTCTTTGGCCAGCTCATGGCATCACTGGAAACCAAATCTAGAAGCCCAGATGTGCTGCATGCGGACTTTCAGTACCTCTCAAACAAGCTGCACCAAACGAGGCCATGCCAGTTGCAGCGAGGAGGGTCTGATGCAGCTGGTGCCACAATCCTGGGGTAAGATAGATCCGTATCATAAACGGAAACTTCCCAGAAATACAAAGCAATTGAAGTGTCTGTGGATGGTCGCTAACTTCCTAATCCTGTAAATATCCTGATGCAGCTCAGTGTTTAGTTACGGAGTTTCTTACAATACCATTGTGAACCACCATTGCTAAACCAGCACTGAGATCTTAAACGCAATCTGGAAAAATATACCTTACAATTAGCACCTCACCATCAGGCATCGTTTAGTGAGTTATGTGTGTTTAGAAGGGATACTCCAAAGTCATAAGTAGTCTTATGTGGCACCCAACCACCTTTTGCATCTTTTGAGGGTTTTTAAAACTCTACAGAACTTTTGATTACACAGCCAAACCAAATCCAAAGTCTTATCCCATCCCGCAGAAGAACATCATCCTGTGACAGTGGCTTCCATCAGTGGGGACACGCACTGTAATGCTCAGAACACATTTTCAAAGCCATTATATCATCTTCCAATGCACAGACAAGGAGTTATGCCATCTTCACAACAGCAGAAGCATTACAAATAGCTTTGAGTAGGAAAAGCACGAGTGACGAAAAAAATTTGTTGAACTTATTTCCCTTTTTTAGTACAGAACCTAGAAAGAGACTACCTGATCCAAAAAAATAAACTCAAGTTTGTTCTTAAAGAACGGGCCAAAAGAATACGCATCCCTCTCAAGACACCAGCAGTAACCGTGTGGGAAATAAACACCTCTGATTGTTGAAATAGAGTGTTTTGGATGTTTTTGGTAAAATTTGGAATTGCAGTTTTGCTGTCTATTTCCACGAAGTTTTAGGGCTTTCCTTGTTAGGTATGCGTTCTGTTTCATTTTTAAATTAGGACGGCAGTCTTGAAACGCTGCATACAGGAAGACAGAGTTGGTAGCACTTATGAATGCTTGGAAAGATTCAAAGAGCTAAATGCTGCATTTCCTTTAAAGCTCTTCCTCGGTTTCTAGGCTGGGGTCAGCCAGGAATAGAAACATAAGTCACTTCCTCCCTCCCCAATGGTATGCTGCGCAACTGCACCATATAGTTCTGATCTGCAAGTTGGAACAAACCAAGTCACAAAAACAAGTGGACTATTAGCAATGTTCCAACCTCTTGACTGTTATTTAATAAACTATCCGATGTTCCAACCTTTAACGTGTTAAAAGTATCTTTAGAGAAGAATCTTTTAAGTGATAAAATAGGTCCAAGCTCATTTGTCAAACCAGTTGCTCTGGTTGGAAAGTAGCTGTCAAATATCTACTGTGACTAAGAATGTAATCTTGCAGGCATCCTAATATTAACTGCTCACTTCAGTAAAAAAAAAAAAGAATGCTCTGCTACTCAAAATAAAGAACTCTGGGGATGCAGATTTTTACAACATTTACATTTTATATGAGTTTTAGCACTGCATTTCATTTTTATTAAATCATGCACATAACTTGCAAATAACCTGGCACTTCAATTGAACAGACTTGTCTTCTCTAGCTATGGAAAGGTAATTCATTACAAAACTTGTTAGATTGGTTTTGTTACAAAGGTGTCAGAATAGCTGCCTTGTCACTTTAGAAAATGGCAGATGTGTGGGGCTCAGTAGAAATACATGTTCAGGAAGGGCAGACTTCATAAAACTGTATGAAAATGAAACCAAGGGACTTTACAACAAACCAGGACTCAGATTTTAAGAAAGATAACTTCCCACTGAAATCAGTGTGGCTAAATGACCGTTAAGAAGCCTGGTCTGGGCTGTAACAAGGCAGAACAGGTTAAAGAAAATGCTTCTTCTGAAATACTTATTAAAGTAGCAGCTCTTCTGTCTATAGACAGCGCCAAGGGAGGCTGCATTTGAGTTATAGGATCTCCTCCGTACTTTGTGCTACTTCAAATAATAGAGAGAGCACATACAGTTTTACGTTCATTTTTCTTTTAAACCTTAAGCTTATAAGTATCATTTGGTCAAAGCAAGTAACACAAAAAGCATTACAAGTCTCCCCTTTCCTCCAAAAAGGGATTACATCATTTATAAAACTAATGGACAAAAAAGACATACTGTCACTCTTTACAAATTCAATTTTAAGCTCTGTTTGTTTGGAAATCCGAGTAAGGTAGTGAAAACAAACTTCCTTTATTTATTTTCAAGTAAGTACAACTTACGACCTTTCACTTTTTCTTTCTTTCTATTTTATTCCATTTTAAAATACTCTTTTCATAGCAAGTATCTCTTCAATACAGTAATTTAGCATACTCGTAAGACCTAATCCTACTGAGCTAACTGAAAACACAATAATTTCTTTTATTGAAATTAAAGAATTCAGAAAAAGCGGTGCACCCCTTCAGCATCATGATGTCAATTTCCTCTGGAATTACCAGAGGTGATCATTGAGATAAATAAATGAAAATAGCATACTAAAAATAATTCGCTAATATCTCTTTGGAGTTTCCTTATCAAGATCTTAAAACATTTTAAAAGTTAAAATTTGCTAACAGAACAGCTTCTCGCGTTCATGAGACAACTGTTACACAGAGGTGAATCTGTTTCTAACGGTACTTATGGTAAAAAAAGCTAATTTCTTTAAGCCATTTTAAATGACCCCCCAGCTTTCAGATAGAACTCAGGACAGTCTTAAACTCCGTTTGTTACCACTGAAAACTTCTCTATCTTCTGCTTTTTGAGCACACTGCTGACCCCAGCCTCTCCTCACCAACGCTGGCGTTCCCTCACCCCCGGGTCCCCGAGGCAGGGGTGTGCATCACCTACCCCACAGGGCTGCCACCATCAGCCTCTCCGCACCGGTCAGAGGCTATATAAGCATGTAAGGGCCCTAAACCTTTAAGAAGAAAGTCCTAACAGCGTACATCTGTTCTTCCCACTTTTAGTTTCTCTTTGAATACGTGAGGTACAGCCCCATACATTACATAATTCAGCAACCCTCCATATTTGATTTTTCACTTGTGTTACAGAAGGACAGCACGTCTGCCCCAGAAACTTCTGAATTTGCAGGTGGTTCAGACTTGCATTTTGATTTGAGCTGCATTTAAATGCAAGCACCTCCCTGGTGAGCGTTGACCATAACACCTCCTCACCCCAGTCTCACCAGCAAGTGTCAACCTCTGCACGGCTGCCCCGTAAGGCCACGATACTGAGGTCTGTGGTAGTTTTAAGCGCCTCCAGACAAGGAAGGCATCCATACTGCACAGAAGATTTCTATTTGGCGTAGGTTCCGTGTCACCACTTGTCAACACAAAACACATCAGCAGGGTTTGAGAGTTACAAAACTACAACAAATGAACGGGTAGGGTTTGGAGATCCCCAAAGGTCCTTCCAGTCCCATCACCTGTGTTACTGCAACTGCTTACAAACAAGCAATATATTTTCCCCCCCTCCTCCTCCTCTAGTTATTAGCTTACGTACTCAGTGTTCGCACTACCTGGCTTCCACAAACTACTGACACCAACATCCTGCCCAAAGGAGAGGGCTCCTTCGTCTGCTCCCAGCTCTCTCCTCTTCTGCAACCACCACTAACTTGTTTCATCCAACTCGCCCCTTGATTTAATCTTCGTTTTAAGTTTTTCCCACTGATTAAAGACCAATTTATAAGGAAGTCTAGCGTTCAGAAATAATCTGAATTGGTCATTTCATATGCAGTCTGCTATTATTTCAATAAACATTTATTATCTTACTAAAATTAAACTGTAAAGTGAAATTCCATAGTCCTTCACTCATCTCCAGCACCCAAAAGCTTTTCTGGATGCCAAGTTCAGGATCTTTTTAAATGCCTGTTCTCAGATAAGACTGTTTTTCTTAAATATTTTATATTGGCTTATATTCTAATCTACTCCATGTTTTAAGAGGACCAAGATGCAGAGTTCTTTAAAAAAAAAAAAAGTCTAATTACATCTACAAGTACATCACCCTCATATGGGGACAATGCAATTAATTTTGGAGCAATTCATATGTAAAACAAGATAAATAAAAATTCAACAGACAAAACAAACCATCAAAGGACCTGGCAGCAAAAGTAACCCATGAAAAAAATATAAGAGAAAAGAACAGCTAGGTAATATGCAAACTGAAATCAGGACATGAAACTATGAAGTCTGCAAGTATTTTTTTTTTTTTAAGTTAACATGCATGGGCTGCATTCTTGCATAACAAATCTATATGTGTGTATGCAGCACATGCATGTTTTCAGCACGAATACGTTAAAAACCTTTAGCTGATGGTACTGCTTCAGAAAGGTAACAGAAAAGTCTTAGAAACAAACAAAAATAAGCAAGAGGAAAAAATATACAGGTACACAGTGATACATGTGCCTATGGAGTAGATGTGTTGATTTGAAATATATTGTTTATATATACCAATTTACATCATCTGATCAAATGAAAAGCTACAGGAAAACTACATTTTATTTATGATAGCACATTGTAACTGTATTCATACACACCCCGTTTTTAAGTGATATGAGAGATCACACAATCCTTTCCTGACAACGCATTGATTTGACAGGCAACCTGCTTCAAAGCCATACCATGTGTCCTCATCCCTTAAAAGTGTCAGTGAATGAATTAAAAGCAGTTAAAAACTGCTTAGGAGAGCAGCATAGAGACAGGCTCCAACACAGACTGTTAGAGTCCAGTGGCACACCACATCCAATTCACCATGACAGACACCCCAAGCGTGACTCCTGTTTTCATGGCGATGCTCTACCATGAAGCAATTGCTATTTGCAGTGGTTGACGTGTTCCGGCAGCGCTACGCTGGCAGAGCTCCCCTTCCACACGGAGCTATACTGAAGCTGTACCAGACCCTATTACTACATTATTACATACAATCACACACACACCAGACGAGCAGGTTCTCCAAGTGATGACAACAGAAATAAACTGCATCAGCTGCTCTCTTCTGTCACAGAGAGCAGGCTCTCAGCTCAGGAGGGACCGGCAAAGGGCAGAGCAGCCCTTCTGGAGCTTTGCAACAAAAATCACAAAGAACCCCAGAACTTAACACTTGTGTTCTCCAAAGCAGCCTAGGGCGGCATGGGAAGGCATAGTTTAGAGACACACCACATGTGGTTTAGAGACCTCACAGATGCACTGAAGCCAAAAGCAAGGCCAGACACCCACATACCCCAAGCAGCAGTGTCCTTTCTGAACGTCCAGCTGGGAAGGGAGAGAGCGAATGAAACCCTCTCCCGTCACACACAATTGACACAGTTGGAAAGGAGCCGTATAACGGCTGGAGGATTCTCATCCAAGAGCAAAAATTCGTTTTCTAAAAATTTCACAAGATTTCCAACCACAGCCATCCCATTTCCACACCCCTCTCACCCCAGAGATGCAGCCAAGCTACTACCACCTGTGAACAAAGAGGTCATCCACCTTTAAACCCCTCTTCTCAATGAGGGCTTCCAGGAGAAGCGGGTATTCAAATATCCGGAGGCAGGAACTCACATAAAAAAAACCCAACCCAACACACCACGCCCCACACTCCAAGTTTCTGATACAAGACAAGACCAAAGTCCCTGATGCAGGCAGAAGCCCACCAGAACAGATCTTTTAGATAAGGACAATTACAGGACTTTTCACAGTTTTCTTGAGAGGCTGATAACCAAAGCATCATATCTCAGATCAACAAAAACAAAACAAAATCAAGCCACAAAGCTACAAAATAATTTCCATTATTTGCTTATTTGAATAAACGACATGGTTCGCTGATACTCAAATATTTGCTCTTACCTGACAGTACAGCGAGTTTCACGATTTCCACAGGTAATATTTTGAGGTAAAATATTCATTTCTGACCTGATTGCTTTTTAAAAAGAAAGTTAGCATCCTGAGCAGTATTTACTTACTTAAAACTTATTGTTATACAAATGAAAGCAACCAGAAATACGAAATATCTGAATAAAGCAACAGAAGAGTAAGTTGTGCCCTGCTGCTCAGAAGTTTCATATTAAAACTTGTGTGACCATGATGCATAAATATGATCATGATCTCCAGCTGTTTTCTGACACACAGTAACTGTACAGACCTATTACAAATAGTATGAAGAATGTATTACTGTAAAATCTAATATGGAACTCAGTTTCTTAACCAAAGTAGCAGTGAACTAAATTCAAGAAAGACATTATTGTTATTATTTTGGAGATCCTTCCCCAACTGCAGTTTTGCCTTCGCAGTCGCAGGATAGTTGAAATCTTTGATCAAAAAATAGAAGCCGTGTATAATATTGCATCTCCACAACAAAATATCAGCAGCTTGTTGGATACTAATTTTCAAACTGTGTCAGAATTATGATTTTCTAGGAAGACTTAACAGAGCTCTATAGGTATATACGGGATACGGAGCTTTAATTATAACATAGTCTGTATCAATTGGTTAAGAATACAGTTGGCTGGCACAGAAATGTACTTACAAGAAGACGTCAAGATGGCTTCTGAAGAGTACAATTTCCTCCAGAACTCCACACTATTGTAGTGATTATTGATTTAAGGAACCGTTATTATAAAACTCTACATGATATCCTGGATAAGTAACACTGTGTCCTGGAATCTAAACTTAAAGTCTCCCGTAAGAGCAGCAAGGAAAACTGCCATCACCTGCATTACAAAATTGAACCCCAGGTGCGAGCCAGCATTACATCTCTCTGAGCAAGAGCTCGTGAAGCTGCAGTCACACCCCACCGCTACTGCCAAAATGCACCTCCAGGACGCGCAAAGCAGTCATGTGATAAATGCAGTGGCACGGGCCGCAAAAGTACAAGGGATGTGCTTTTGCCACAGTACATACAGTTATATTTCAAGCAATATAGCGCATAGCTTGCATGCAGAAAGACATTGTTTCAGCCAGGAAAATAATTCTGGCAGAAAGCATCACGGTAATGGTTAGCGTCAGCTGAGTCAGGTAAGGACGTAGGAAGCATGTGCACAACATTACACCTTCTTTGTAGTGAAGATGAGTTAAGAAGAAAAACCTCCAGGAGAGACAAAGTAATTGCACTAAATTGTTTTCCCAGCCCAACACACTACTTCTGGAAGCACAATTACTCACCCCTCCAGTAACTACCATAATTCAAGGTGCTGGACTTGTTACGCATGGGGGACAACCCGCACCTTCCTGTACTCCTGCAGAAAGGCAGCAAGTGCTGCAGGTCCACAGTCTTTCGGTTTCCTTTTAATTAGGTCTGTGATACTCAAGTGCTCCAACACACGGATGGAGGACTGTCTGTGCAGGTTCCCCTCTGCTTGGATCCCTTTGCAGGTGACCAGCACAGCTGTAGTCACAATTTCTCTCACCCTCACACATGGACAAAGTTAACTGCAATTTTTGCAGTTGATTTTTTTTTTCCTACAGATATTTGAAACTAGTTGATGTGAAGTCAGTGCCAAGACAATGAGCTGAAATAATTTTTTTCTTTTCTTGTGTGTCATCTGTTCCAGCTGTATTGGTTCACTTCTGTCCCACGGGGATGAGGCTATCCACTGACAGCATCTGCCTAGCATTTCCAGAACCCAACACTGAGAACAGGGTTAACTCCTGGTCAACAAGTGTCTGGGTTATTTAAGCAAAGACTATATTATAAATGGGTATCGTACTACAGTGAATCAGCCAGAAAACCACTGTGATGAGAACACAGATAATCTGTACATGCAACAATGCAATACATTAATACTGCAGTAAATAAGATTAAAATTTGTGTATACTGCCAGACTCTGGGAGACAAAGACTATAAAACCAAAGAGATCTTAACACAACAAGCTCCCTGGCTCTGTGTCACATTTATCTGTACAGTTAAATATTCTTCCCAGAAACTACCTTGTTGCACACACACTTCTTTCTGTGTTTCTAAGAACAGTTAGAAGTCGATCATTTTATGAATGCGATTTAAAGTTCATTTCTGTATGCCAGAGGCGACATGCTTTCAATTATTTTAATAACACAAAACCAAAATAATTGTAAATACAGCTCTACAAAGCTTTTGCCATTGCTTATAACTTGGATTGAAAACAGGGTTTTATCGGTATATTATTTACTTCAAGAATAATGACATTGGACCCATTTGCAGAATGCGTATGTTATGCTACGCCAGCCCAACAGTGGTAGGGTATCAGCTTAGGCAGTCTTCATCTATGCCAGAAAATGAATGGAGATTTAATTGTGCCTTGCAATATTCCACAAGCGAGGGTTTTGTGAGGAGAAAAGTTACTAGCGAGAAACATATGTTCTTTTTCTCCCAGGCACATTTCTGAGTGCTGAGTACTCGCTCTCCTCTTGTAAGGCTTATGGAGAAGACACTGATCATAACATCCACTGGTGTGAGAAGGGATGTTTCTCAGGCCAGTGGTAAAGAGCTTTAACAAAATGTCCTAAGAAAAAGGTTCCAAATCACATTTTGCACTAAAGTTGCAACAATGGATCCCTCATTTGCTCCAAGAAGCACTCCAAAGAGACCCAGAAGCCACAAACTACTAAAAAAAAATTAAGAAATCAATCTATTAGCTTCTTTTTATGACCGGCTTACAATAACAGGATAATGAGTTAAGAGTTTGCTTTCCTGACTGAATACTGTAGATCAATAAAGAAGAAAACACAACACTGTGGCTAAGATTTCTGCAACCGACATATTAGAGGAGTCAAAGCAGTCAGTCCAGCATCCATTCCACTGAATTACACCTTACGAATGAGGCAGCGAGAAGCCATGAAAGGTGTCCTTACTTGAGCCCAAAGACACGCTGGTAGGAGCACCGCCTTTCCCATTACCCTTGGGACTAGCTGCAGAGTTCTGATCGCTGGAACACCAGTATATGCCCTGGAAACTCAAACAGGTTAAGCACATGCACTGGTCAGCAGTTCTTGGGAACAGAGATACAGAATCTAGTGTGGAAATACGAGAAACAACATATCTAACTTTGCAAAGGGTAACAAACGTAAACAGTGGAACTTTGGCAGGAGCATTACATCCAAGACAGCAGTGCTCTAGCTTTTTCACTACTTGAAGG
>VFFE01007605.1:5380945-5426787 GCA_008921705.1 Burhinus oedicnemus
GTGGAGAGGGAGTGGAGACAGCCGGCACGGAGAGGGGCGGCAGCACCACCAGCGCGCCCGCTCCCGCCGCTCCGCGCCTCGCCACTGGCCTCACCACGGCACGGCTGGGCTCGGCACAGCGCAGCCCGCCGGCGTTCGCCGCCCCTCGCTCGGCACCGCCGGGCAGCGCCCGCCGGGCCCAAGCGAGGGGGAACGGTGCAACCTGTTGGCTGAGGCGGGCAACTGCAGCCTGCGCTCGGGCGCGGAGGGGCCGCCTCGCCTGTCAGGCGGCTCTCGCCCCCTCCCCGACGGGCCAGGCTCCCCCGCTGCCGGCGGTGCCGCCGAGGGGCAGCGCGGCGCTGAGGGCCTGCCGGCGGGCGCCAGCCCGGGGTGACCGCGCCGAGGAAGCCGCCTGGCCGCCCCACTTCTTTCCTCTTTCACTTCCTCAACTTCCTACCGAGGGGGGAAGCGCCCCGGGCGGCAGCTCGGAGGCGGCCGGGCCGCCCGCCCCCGGACGCTTCCACCGTGTCTCGGCGGCCGCCCGGCGGGTCTCGCCCCCGGCCCGGCCGGCGCCCGCCTTCCACCTGTACCGTGTTGGCCGGGCAGCGTCTGCCCGGGGTGTCCCCGCCGCGGGGGGAAGGACGAGCCCCCGACCGTGGGCCCCGCGGGGGCAGCCCCCTTCCCCGCGGGCAGCTCCTCTCCGCCGAGCGAGGGTTGGGGGCGGGGGGCAGCGCTGGAGAGAGGGGAAAAAACGATGGGAAAGGCACCTTGGAGCTTGCTGGAGAGCTCTAGGGGCGGGTATCAGCTGGGGTGGACGGCTTGGGGGCAAATCCGTGAAAAGAGGCAAAAAAATCTCCTCAGAATAGCTGAGAGAAGAAGAGGCACCGAGGGGGCAGGGAAAGAGATACGCGTTTGTCCCTGGCAAGCGCTGCAAGTATAGGTGTTTTCATTGAGAAATATGAATAAACTCCACAAATTATGGTAGTGTTTCAGTGAGAAATACACAGATTTTGGCATTTTTTTAAATAAAAAAAAAAAGCAGCTGGGTCATGCGCTGGTCTGAAGTTGGATTTAGACCACAGGGGCATGGAGGAACGAAGCGCCGGTGGTGGGACACGGTCGGCAGCTCGGTCTGCTCCCGGGACAGCCCTGCTGCCCCGGCTGCTCCTGCCCGACACGCTTCTGGGTGGGAAAAGATCCGAAATTGTCAGTATGGAAGCAGACCAGGAGTTAAAAATATCAATGAAGTAAACCAGCAAAGCAGAAAATTCTCCCACCTTGGAGAAAGAGCCGAGGGGGAAGAGGAGGGCCCTTCAGTGCAGACCCAGCAATGATCCTCTTGGGTTTGGCTTTCCCTGGAACTGACAGAAATTCAGGTGATGGGGGGAAGAGAAATGGCAATCGTCGGTTTATGAAGCTATCCCTCGGTCTGATTTGGGACAATTAAATGAGCTTGGAGATAATGACCAGATAATGCTTGCGCTGGGACTGTGTTGACAAGCAGTTAGTATCTAGAAATGGTTCTTATGGCATCCAATAAACTACATAATACAGGTTACATCCATGAAATATGTTTTTGTCTTTCCAGCTGTTTAAATGCAGATTTGGGGATTCTCCTACAAGGGAGGGAAAGAAAAGGCCAAGTAAAAGCACAGATTTTAATGCACAATTAATTTGCCCTTATTTTTTTTTTAAGTAGTACATTTTTTACATGCCACATTAACTTTTGGAAGATACTGATTTACATTTAAAAATGCAAAATAAATGCATGTAATGTTAGCTTAATAGTAATTTATGTTTCACAAATTATGAAAAATGTTTCTAAAAATTCTAGATATTCCTCTGCAGTCTCCCTTAATCTAACGCATTTTTGAAAGATGTGTTTAAAATAGCACTCAGAACTGTCTTCTGGTGCTCTTTGAATGATGCAACGAATTTACAGCTAACAGGAAACACTTCTTCCCATACAAGGGAAATAGAATAGCAGAAGTTGGACTATTCACAAGTACTACGAAATCTTTGTTACCAGGTACAGGAACGTTGCAGAGGTCCTCGGTATTAAATAAAGGCAAGAACGTCTCTCGAAGTGTGAAAACCTAATGTGCTTCTGGGACCACACCTGGAAAATTTACTTCAATTTATTGCTCTGTGAGTACCATAGAAACCATCTTGCGTTTGGGGACCCTCCTACCACTGAAACTGGGTAAACTCAAATACGGGGTATGTAGGGGAGGACACCAGCCAGCAGAGGAGAGCTGTGAATGTTAGCTTCACTTAGCTTTCTCTAGTTTGAGGGAACTTGTATGACAAAGCTGTTTATTTCCAAGACATTTAGATGAGAACATCTGTTTATAAACACACACTCAGATGCTTAATTACAGCTGGTTTTGCACAGTAATGGGTAGGACATTCCTTCTCTGATGAATAATTCCATATCTTAATATCATCTTTTATCCCAAAGGACCCAATTTTAGATTGCTGTACGGAATTTGTTCACCAGCACCAGCCAGGGACGCCATTCAACAGTGCGAAACAGCGAGCAGAGGACATCTTGCAGGCTTTTCATGCCGGAATACCGAGGCAGGCCAGAGTGCAGTATGTGCAGAAGTGGGGTCTGGTCAGGGCAGAAGGATTCACGGTCTCCCTCTCCTGAAGGATGTTCTCCACTTGTTGCTAAGCGCAGCAGCATTCATTGCAAGGTCGTTGTTGGTAAACTGTACAGCACCAGTCATGTTCAAATACAACATTAGATTTCTTCATTGTCTTCAAGTTGGTACAATATGTATGAATTCTGTCTCTTAGACTTGTTCCCTTTTAAATGTTTTGTATTGAATTGAGTAGATGAAAAACCTCAGGTATTTGCTAGTATATAAAGCTGGGAAAAGAATATTACTGATTCTCCCTCCTTTCAGCTGCAAGTGCTACTGAAACAGAACAAGTGCAAAGCCCGCAGAATCGCACACGGCAGTGGCAGGGGAATAATTCTGCAACCTTTCTGGCCTCATGCGAGTTATCCTGTGTGACTGAACAACCCGAACATGTATCTCACTTTCTTCTCCTTCAAACAGAAACGTTCCCTAGGGCATTCCTACATTGTAAAAATAAATGTAACGTAAAAACTTGGTAAGCCCTCGTGTTTTGGCTAACGTTTTACAATAGTAACATGCTACCCTGTACTTAACTTACAGTGAGTTGTATGATGATGGCCAGAGTTAAATAAAGCCCATCTTTGCTAGTTTATAGAAATGTATGAAATAAGTTAGGCTTTAAAAGGCTTGTGATTTTTTTTCCTGTTCAATTCATGCTTAGAAGATGATGAAGGTGACTGGCTGAAAGTCTGTGGCTTGCGTTATGCTGCTGATTATTTTTGCTCCTTCCCTAAAAATCTATGAATTTCTTAAACAACTGGCAATGACAACTCTTCTTGGAACATAATCAGCCTTCAAAATATTTTAATTACCAAGCCTGAGTTTTCTATTTCTTGAATTCAACCTGTTTTATTTTATATTCACATTTAAAATACGTAAATTCTTGTGATGAGATGAAAATGAAGGCATTGCTGGGTTTTAGAAGCGAGTGCACTGTTGTGACAGTGTCATCAAAATCCTCTGTTAATAAATTTCCCAACCCTGATATCAAGATATCTTGACCTTGATCTGAAAGCATTGCTCATCCCTCCCCAGAGTACAGCCGGCGGTAGCACAGCTGCGCTGTCTCTTGCCACAGGAACCTCACTAGTCCCCGGAAGAAAAAATACTAAGAAAATTCTTGCTGCAACCACAGAATGTGTGGTTCATCTTATCCTGTGTCAGTCCAGCACAGGATTTCTCCATCCTGCTGAAAGTGTCAACATAGGTAATGAATTTTGTTTGGGGCAACAGTTTTTATGGCTTTGATTCCTGTTTGATATAAATCTTAAGAAGATCATGTCTTCCACAAAATGTCAGCATTGTTCGGTTATTTTCCACCAACCTGAGCAGAATGGTAATTTGGTAAAATTTGTATATACTTTCTTAAAATTTAGAGGTGAAGGTTTGGGTTTTGGTTTGTGGTTTGGTTTTTTTTCCCAAAAATTCCACTAGTTCTCTTCTTCTAAATACACAAGTTATGCACTATAACAATCATTGTAAAAATACTGTGGCTGTTTTACAGATGAATAGTTAATTAACTAAAGACTTCAAGTACAGGAGTTTTTTGTCCATCTCAAAATGTCTACAAATGGCATACGTACTAATATGCTGTGTAAAGAATAAAATATATTTGGACAATAGAATGAAGAACTATTTCCACAAGCTAGGAAATTTGAATTTGAGGAAGAACTAATAAATATCCTGAAAAAACAGGATCAAGAGAGAAGAGAGGAGGACTGAAATACAGTTTCAGTAACCACATTGTATTGACAATGAAAATTTTGGCTGCAGATCAACGCCTAGTTTTGAAAGAGAATTTCAGCCAGTAGGACTGCAGGCCTGGTGAGTGTCCAGCTGACCCAGTGGTTCTGCGGAGCCACAGGAAGAGTGGTATGAATTGTCATGAAATAGATTTAAAAAATATATAAATGACTGCACATTCCTATGCCACAATGTAATAATGTTGCAAAGATAATGACCCTCAACCTTAACAAACACTAAATATGGACATTAAAATATATACCTAAGTGGAGACCATTATCAAATCATTAAAATATAATTATGACTCTCATAGAGGAGACCAGGCAATTCATGGAAACTGAGAACCGACTTCAGATTTGTGTAGAGCGTTCCAACCCAAATGTCAGAAAGAAACATCTGAAGCACCGAAGGGAACTCTCGTGGCTGCCAGATGCAGACATAAATCTGTCTGTCTGGGGCTTAGCATGGACAATACAGAGAACCTGAAGATAAGCAGATCGTGCCACATAGGACTTTGAAGTGAGCATGCATAACATAATCCACAGGAAGCATCTAGGTATAAAAATGGTCTGGAGTCACACTGGGAAAAAAATTAACCCCCTCTAGACTCAAGGAAACAAATAACTGTAAAATGCTCATACACAAGTACATTTACAATATGGGGAAATGTTTTTGATTACAAACTGCTGACAGGCCCAGTAAGAATAGAACTGACACATGGGTCCTGTCGGCAAACATATATAGGCCACTGTGGATCTGTACTAAATCATTTTTAGTGCTAGAAGCAGGCTAGGAAAAAAAATGATTGAAGTTTTTCCAGATGAAGTGATGTGCTCATGAATTAGAATAGCAACAGCTTTCTCTGTAACCTTCAATAAATTAGTGTATGAAATGATGCTAGCAATTAACAGAGATCAGGTTCAATTGGTTGGATCTACTTTACCTTGGTAGGACAGAGAAGTTTGCAAGCTAAGGGATTAATTTACCAGTGTTTCACTCAAAGTACTGAAATGGACACAAATGATGTCTTTGATCTCTGAAGCAATTAATAAAGATAAGCCAAAGGGGAAAAACAGATGCTGGAGAACAAGAGCTACATATCAAAGACAATGGGGAATGGAAAGAATTTCCAAAAGCAAGGACACAGTAGCACCAGTGACCAAAAGTCACATCAATGAGAGAAAATCTTACTAAATAAATATTGGCAGAGATATCAGGAATTGGAAGATGGTTGTTCAGAATTATACAGAACAAAGAATTTACACTTTTGGAATAAATACTATATGATGTCCGTGAATAACAAATCATAAAGTCCTTAAGCCTACTTGGAAGTACTTCCAAAACTAAGGGTTGCGTTGTCTTTTCCTATGAAATGCTAATTCTGTAGCTGTGCTTCAAAGGGAGCTCATGTAAAGCTACTATTTTATAGGAAGAACTCTTCCTCCCTTTGCAATCTGGTGTCTCTACGAAAAGGCAGTGGCATGCCCAGTGTCTAGTGCTCTTCACAAACACAAATCTTTTAAGGTCTTCGTTGTCTTGTAAGGAGGTCAGTTTTGTTTCCTATCAGCTTATAAGTATCTCTGTTTAATTCTTGAATATACATCAAAGTCATTGAGCCAGTGACTGTAGCCTGTCAATAGTTTTCCAGCTAAGCCAGAATGGAAAAACAATGTTCCCCAGCTGCTGTTTCCACAGGCGCAGGAGCACGCTTCCTTATGAAGACGCGATGAGCAGCATCCTCATGACTGCAAATTTATTTGTTGGAGGGGACTCCTGGGTCCAAACTCAACCTAAGTGTGCTTTTGCTATTAACTTTAGCAGGTGATAGACTGAGGCACAGAGGGCCTGTGCCATTCCCTCCTTCATCCTCTTTAGCTTAATAACGCTTTGTATTTTTTCTACTTCCTTCATGGTTTTTCCTGTCTTTATTTCCTGCGCTAGTCCTTCTTCTGTTCTGCTCTACTGATACACTTCATACTTGATTTCCCATCAGGTCCTTCACTTCTACTCGAACCACTGGTTTAGTTCTTCCACTGTGCCATTCTCCTTCTGGATCCTTCCTTTTCACATGTATTGACATGCTTCATCATGAATCCCTTTATTTCTTCCCCTGCTCTCCTGGAGTATTCATTCTCCACATAGCACTTAGAGGACGGAATATGTCCCCTCTGTCATCCTTCTTCTTCCCTCTCCCAGAGCTGGAGTTGACACATCCTTCCCCAGACCACAGCCATCTTCCACCTTCGCTGCCTTTAATGGAGATGTCTTGGGGCACTGAGCTCTGCCAGCTCCTCACGGCATGCATTAGCTTACAGGAGCTGTGATTAGGTCGAGGCTAGCAAACCTGTTAACCTGCTAATTAGGAAGAGTGAACAGTGAAAGACTGCATGGGCATTGCTAATTGGAATATAGCAGTATTAAGCATTCAATGCAGAGAAGTGCAGAACTGTAACGAGGACAGGTGAAGTCTGCTGGCCCTTCTCAGGCTCATGCCTGAGTAGAACAAAATCTTATAAGGGTACAGAGGGAAACTTTGTGTGGAACAATACGATGCAATAGAACTCATGGCAAATGCCTGAATAAAACACATCTTCAGGCTTCATCATAAACTGGAAAAAACTGAAGCCTGTATCCAATTGATAAAGCTCCATGTGGGGTTAAATCTCTTTCTGGCATGATGTGATATCAACTCCTTCCAGTTCCATCAGTGGCGAGTGTGGCCTTCGGTGTTTATTGAAGCCATAAGAACAATTGGGAGCGCTGAATCCGCCCGGCTCTGGGTCTATATTGACAAAACATGGAGGGCTGCTTTCTTCTGCAGCTGTTTTGTGTAAAAAAGAAATCACAACTGCAACTGGAAATTAATCTGAGGAGGTTACGGTCCTATTGAGCCTTTCTGAATGCTAGGACAGAGATCTGGAACAAAGGGCTGAAATTCTAAACTGCTGTGACAAACAGACAATGGAAATGCACTGTTCAGAAACGGGGGGAGAATTAATTGGGTTAATTGAGGAGGAGGAGGAGCACTTTAAGACAGGCATTGGGGTGAAGTCATATGTAAGTACACACAAATAACTTTGTTGTTTTTAAGTTTTGCAGAAACATCTGGCAACAACATGCAAGGAAGAGGAAACTTTTGTTTTATGCATCAAGACCTCTCTATGAAGAAAACTTTAGCTAATTACAGGATGCCTGCAAGAAAAGAACCACCTTTGATTTCACCAGTATTTTTTCCTGCGACACAATACCTCATAAAAATCAGTACCAGTGACAGGCGGGTTGTGATGCAGTCTGGGGTACGAGGCATACCCGATGCATCTCCCCCACCGGCCAGGAAGGTTGTACGGAAGCCCGGCTGCTGCTCTGTGTGGCAGGGAGCAGGGGCTGTGCGCTCAGGTTTGCACCCTTCTCTGTGCTCGTGATCCCACACGGCAGAACTCCTGACAGGAGCAGCAGGGAACGCGGGGCCAGGAGCATTGCCTTGCTGCTGCTGCTGGAGGCGTGGGGCTGGCAGTGCTGGGGTCTGTACCTCTAGTGCCCGGTGTGGGAGCTCCCGGTGCTGCTGCGGAGTCTTCTTGGCTCCGCTGTCGTTTGGTAGAGGTAGAAATTACCTGGACAGGTAAATCTTACGGCGGGATGAAGGCCTGGCCTGGCTTACCAGTTTTTGTGAGAGATCCATGGATTGCCATGTGTGAAGAGCTAGTCCAGTGGGAATGATAAAAAATAGAAGTTGATGTTCCTTTGTTTACTCTGGAATGCTTTGGTGGTAATAGTGCTGTAAAGGGGTAAATTAACACACAATTCCACGGCAGCCGCAGCACCAACACGCTGGGAACCTGAGTGAATGGAGGCGTGTATTACCGTGTAATTCTGGCGTGACAGATACATTGCAGGGGTACAGAACACAGTAGGCTTGTACTTATTTTGTTTTAAAGCAAGTCATACCTTCCCATGTTAGTGATTTCAAATCACGTTCTATAAATTCAGGGCTTGTCAGCAATAAAACAGAATTATATGCAACTGGGTTCACTAATGAAAAGAAATTCAGGATTTGACACTGCAAGTTTTAAGCTCGGACTCATGAGTAAAATATACAAGTAAAGGTATAAGCAAAAGAGAAATGTTACCACTAAAAATGTGTTTTATGAAATGTCATATACCTTTTAAAACATCTGTCTTTACTGCAAGAGATATGACACCTCTTTAAATTGAAAACATAATTCCAAACTCTGCCACATTTAGTAGCGCAGATGGGTCCTAATTTAGAGTCTGAGTCAAACCCAGGAGCCAAAGGGAAGAATTCTTTGAATTGCAGTAGGTGCTACATATGAAGAAAGGATTTTTAAAACCTTTTCTCAAATATCACCACCTGAAATGGAAGAATTCATAGGGAGTTAACTAAGGAGATGGGACATGAAAATTAAAATGCTTTTTCTTGAGACAAGAAGAGAACACAATATAAATTAATTTGATGCAAGGTCTCAATCTTTTAAGTTCTTATGGAAAAAGTGTTTGTAGACAATTGTCCTTATGCTTTGTGTTCCATCGTACTCCCTGTGTTTTATTGTTACAGTATTTACATGACTATAACTTTTAAAGGACTCCAGTTTTAAACAGGCTTCTTCTGTGAGTTTAGTTGGGAGATCTAATAAAAAACCTGGAGACTTAAAAAGATATTTCCTTGGTAAGATTATACTTGACATCAGTCTGACATCACAGAAATTGGTGCTGAAATTGCAGTGTCTAAAAGAAAGACAAATAAAAAGAAAATCATATTGGCTCATACATAGCAGTAAGGTAAGTTTAAAGACAACCTAAACATTATGGGAATGCAAAGCCCTTTAAAACTGATGTTTATTTTGCCACCTGAGAGTTTCTGCCGTGCCGGGAGCCCCGAGCCCCAGGCTTGTAAGTGGATCCTAAACACTTCTGCATAATAAACAGACAACTCTATCAGAAACAGTTTCACTTATAATATTTTAAAGAGCAGTGCCTCTCCTACTTTTTGTTCAAAAATAGCCTGAAACCAGCCACCTTCAGCTCATCTTTTTCTCCTCCAAACATGTGGCAGTGGCGGGGTAGGGGATGTAATACGAACATCTTGGCTTGCAGCTTGTGATTTGGGATGCGCCGCACATCTGTGCCTTGGGTCAGCCGGGGCGTCTGCCTTTTCATTTTAAGTTTTATCGAAGGATGTGGGGGCAATGGCACCCTTGCAGGCACACTCTCACCGGTGTGGGCATTACGTCACGCAATGTGTCACAGAGTTCACGTGAGGCGGTAGAAGGGAGCCTCATCCATACTTCCAACACCGGGAAACACGGAATCCCACAGGAATGTAGTGGCTAAACTGGATCAGCCCCCGTGTGCGCTGAGGCTCAAAGCCGATCCCTGAAAGCAGCCTGCGGCAGCAGCAGATGCCCACGGAAGGAGTGCGAGGAGGGTGGGCGGGCGGCACTTCTGATGGTGGCGGGGAGCAGTCCTCCTCCAGGCAAGTTAAACGTTTCTTTTTGGCCAGGCGGTCACCCAAGCAGCTGCACTGGCACAAGGGGAAAGTCAGGAGAGGGAACGAGCAGACAAAACCAGTAGGCAGCTGGGCTGTTTTGGCAAAGCCCAGAGGCCGTCAGACACCGTCGCTTCCAGGGGCGCATCGACCCAGCGTCAGGGCTGCTGGAGTTACAGCCTGCGTACCTGGGGGCAGGAATGACCGACGGACTTTTCTTTCTTCAGTTTCTCTTTCTCTAATTTTTTATACTTTATCTACTACATCTTGCAGCAGTGAGTTCCACAGTTTATTACACACTGGGTGAAAAAATGCTTCCGTTTGTTTACGTATGCTGCAAATGATAATGCTAGTAACTCTTGCTGGTGCATCAGAAGGAGCAGATAGTTGTTCCCTATCCTCCCCATAGATCTGTCTCCGAGGTCTCCTATCTTACAGACCTCCCACTGCCACCCCTTTTCCCCTCTGAGGCTTCCCTTCTTTCCAGACTCTCAGAAGCTGTTCTTTTGCTTTAATTATAGTTCTTGACCGTTTGTAAACCTTTTTGAGTTCTAGCATATACTTGCTGAGATGGGCGACCAGAAGTACATACAATACACAAGACGTGGTAACACAATGGTGTTCTCTGTTTTGTTCTCTCTTCCTTCCCTCATAATTCCTAACATTCCAGCTGATATTTCTGACAGCCAGCAGAGAGTTTATGTTTCCATAGAACTACATATCTCCAGTATCACTTTCCTTGGTGGTAATACCTAATTTACAGCTTGTCATTGCGCACATTCATATACTTTGTGCATTTTGCTTTTCCTTGTGTGTATTATAATTTACTGGCAGTAAATTCAGCCCGGCGTTTTAAAACCTGGTCACTCAGTATGGTGAGACACTTCTGCAACTCTTTACAGTTAGATTTTGTTTTTATTACTTTGAATAATTGATTTTCAGCAGCCAACTTTGACACCTCCTGCCACCTCTTCCCCTTTTCCAAGTCATTTATGAATACTGGAATGGCACAGGTCCCTGTACAGATCCTTGTGGGACTCCACTAATAATCTCCTTCTGCTGTGAAATGATCTATTTCTTCCTACCTTTTGCTTCCATCTATTTCTTCCTACCTTTTGCTTCCATCTTTTAACCACTTTTTGACCCTTTAAAGAATCTTCTCACTTTCACTGGATAGCTCAATTCATCCTACATGAATGCTGTCTTGAAGTAGCAAGAAATAAAAGTAGAGGAGCAAATCTGACTTTTTATTTAAAAACCAGCAAAGACAGAGGATAGGCCCAGTTCTGCTGTATGGAGTGTCAGTGGGAAGCTGCGGTAACATCGAGGAGATCACCAGACTCATGCTGAGATGAACGAGAGCCTGACATACCCCTGCAGACAAATGACAGCAATTCTCAGCTCCTGGCTAATTAGGATAAATCGGATGTTTTGCCCAAGCACAGACTCGCTTGTAGGATTTAAACTCCTGAATTTGCAGACTTCTACATGAGAGTACGTTAGTGAGGTTAATGGGTTAGAAACGCTAATAAAGCTGTAGACTTTGACTCTCCCGGATCAATGCAAAACTTTAAAAAAAAAAAATATGTTTCTCCTACGAAACAAGTCATTCCCAGGTATGGTGTGAAACGAACTCGTTAATTGGCAGGTAACAGCCAGACACACCCGTGCTGCCACAACAGAAGAGGTTACGTGATGGTGGAAGTCCTGCGAGTGCCATGGTTTACGGGGCTGACCACAGCCGAAGAGAAGTCGAGGCTTATTGATCGCTATGAATCCGTGGAAGGGTTTCTGGCACAGGGCTGGTGAGGCTGCAGGTGCTTCCCACGGCGGGCACAGATCCCAGCCAGCTCGCGGAGGAGACATACGTCGGAGCCCGGCAGCTCCAGCTCTGCACCTCCTTTATTTCGGAAAGCTGCTACTTCTCTTAGGAGCTGAAGCCCAGTAGGTGCTTTGAACGGTCAAATTTTAAGCCTGGCTACACCGTTTGTCTACAAGAGATGATCTGATGCCAACCAAATGTTAACATCACTTGTTTTTGCAGTTAATTAGTTATCAGCCCAGCAACGTCACCTGCATCCATGGGCACAGTCTCTTCAAAGTATTCCGACTGCTTGCAGTGCGCGTTTGGCTCGTCTGGGAAAGCCATAACTGCCTTATGGTTCTGATCAAGGCCATTTGGGATGTGACAAATTTCTGGAGTGCAAAGTAAAACAAACCAGAGAGCGAATAACAACAGAGAAAAAAACCCCGAAAACCAGAAAATCAAAATGGATGCGACTGACCATGTTTCCAAATGAGAGCTCCCAGAGGACTGCAGGTCGGGAGGATCAAAGTAGGGCATGACTATCAAACTGTGTCCTTAAACCCAAACACACTCGGCCCCTACAGCACACTATTATTAGACGCAGACCGTGCATATGTGCGTGGAGGAGGAGCCTCGGCTCTGCCTGCAGCTGCGAGAGCCCTGCAGGACTTTCCAGCGACCTTGGGCGGCCGGCCGCAGGGCCGGCTGGGCAGCGCTCCTGCTGCTGCGGGACATAGCCGGGCTTGGAGCATTTCTTCTGGAGCCCAGGTCAGCGGAGAGCAGGTGGTGTTGTACAAGATAAAAGTACTACAGAGAAGTGGAAAAGGGAAAGAGCAAATGCAGCAGTTTAAGAGGATGACACCAAGTGAGTGCACGTGACCGAGAAATGGTAAATCCCTTCTCTCCCAAAGCATTCCTTTAGGAAATGCGGAGAAGGGCGTGGGAAGAGCAGGCGGCCGGGCATGCCTGCTTGCTGCAAAGGCGCTACCACTGCCCGGGAAACCGTGGGACCATTCCCAGAGCTACCGGTGGGGCAACCACAGCCAGTATGTCTGCCTTGATGGAAAAACGTGTCAACAGCTAACACAATCCAGGAAATGACACGGTGAGAAATTTACTTGCTGTCTTCTCACTTCACATTTACACTTCAGATTCACACCCCGGAATCACCGTGTTGGTCACATCTCTTTGTTATAGAATTTAAAAATGGGAGGAATACAGTGAATGATTGAGGCTTGATGCCTCAGCTCTCCCTTCTATAAACTTGCATTGCTTCACAAGACTAATGTAAGATTTATAATAGTTTATAATTGTGAAGCTCTTTGTGATCAACAGAAGATAGAGACTAGAGAAATATTTATTAATAAAACAATAAATAATCATTTTAGAATAACTTTCAGTCATCCTCAGAGAGGAAGGAAAGAGCAGATTATGAACTCTAAGTTATACACAGACTTCTGCAGAAACTACAGGACCCATCAGAGGTTAAGTATTGCCCCAAAAGGCTCTTTTGTGCTTATACAAAAGGTCAGTATTTGACTTCTTCCATTACTGCATAACAAGGCACAAAGCTTGAAACAATTGCAAAAGCGGAAAAAAAGGCATTACAGTATAGTCTCCTTGCCAAAGCGCTGTTATGCCTGTAGCCCTCGAAGAGCTGAGATAAAGAGACAAGAAAATTAGAGGCCGGATGACAGCAAAGGCCATCATCGCCCTGATCAGCCTGACTCAGAGCTGACTCGGGGCTCAGGCGCTTTCTGCCTCCCAGCCGCCCCCGCCATAGCCGTGCCACTGGCTCCTCTGGGACCGCCCTTCGGAAGGCGCTAAACCAACTAATACGGGAGTTTTCGGTGGCTTTATTAAGACATTTCTACAGAGCAATACTGTATCTGTGAGCGTCTATCCCTCTCATCACGCAGAAAGAAAATGAAACTGGACAGGTTATTTTCGTCCTCCCTCCAAAGCCGGCAGCGTGAGGAGCCACCCTGCGGTGCCTCCGTGTGGGGGACGTGCGGCCCCAGCCCTGCGGCGGCACGGGGACCTGCTCTTGGCGGCAGGCTTCTCTCTGGGATGCTGGGCTGCATGAGAAGGCATCTCCCCAGAGGGACCGGTGGCTGGTTTTGTGGAGAGACCTCTCTAAATAACTGCCACAGAAGACAGGAAACCACAGTGCTGCGGAGCGCAGCCCGGCGCGTTCCCATGCCTCTGCTCTTGCTAGACCCTGCCGTACTGCCCGGGCGACCCGAGGCAATGGCAGGTAACGGGGATGCTCGCGAGGAGAAGCAGCACACGTATTAAATTGCCTTATCTTTGTACCTGTACTGCCACTGGCCGAGTGGGATGTTCCCCCAAAATTCGTGACACTCATACAGGACACTCCTCCAGAGTTAACATTTCAAGTAACGTTCCCAGTAAGTCATAAAGAAATGGCCTTGTTAGAGCTGAATGGCGAGGAGGAGCTGGAGGAGATACACGGCAAATTGCCTGGGCAGGGGACAGGAATGATGGGCTATATTAACTGGAAAAGCAATTTGCTGTCAGTGTCTTCACAGTGCATTGTATACCCTTGGCATTTCATAAACAGTTAATAATAACTGGTCAGGAGAACAGTAACACAAATCAATGTACAAATTCAATTAGGAAGAGAAAATAAAAATATGATATGAATTACTAAGCTAACCTGATACATTTGAGCCTTGAGTTCAGAATTTGTTTGATTTAGATGAGAAGTTCTATCACATTTAAAGGAGGCTTCAAAAATTAATAACAGATGTGAATGAAATAGATAATGATTTTCGTTCCTGATTATGTGACCAAGGTTACAGATAGGGGGAGGGAGTTTAATGAGAATAATTTGGGTAGTGTGCTTATAGCTTTCCTGCTAAAGATTAACACTTTACAGCTTTCTCTTATTTAGCAAGGCAGAGAGTGATCAATCCCCAGTTGATCTAAATACAGATATAAAAATTGACAGCCTGAATTTCCTACTGCTTTCCTCAAAATTTAATCAGTATCCGAATGATGTGATTTCGTTCTGTTGAAGGACAAAATACCTTCCCTAGAGGGAAGCAGTATCAGGGTTATCCTTCAATATGAGAGGATGCTACATCTTCAAACCCGTACACGAAGACCTGCATGTTGCCTAGGTGGCCAGTAAAGCAACTCAGTGCCACGTAAAAGGCAAAATAAAGGGAGAAAATATGGGCCAGATCCTTAAACAGGGTTAATCATTGCATTTTCCTGACGTGGAGCTGCTCACGTGGAGCATATGAAGTTTTCAGCTCAGAGGCTCAGGGACCACATGCACACATGTGCTCACCAAAGCACACCAAAGCACACCAAAGCTCACCAAAGCTTTCTTGCTGAAAATAGCTGTTATTATTCCAGAAAAGAAAAATTAAAGAAATCAGATGTAAAACCCTGTACAGCAGAGTGCACGAAGCCCTGAGGGGATCTGGGAACTCCAACTTCAGAATGGAGGCCCAGAGATAACTGAATTTCTGAAACTATTGCATTCTGTATGCGGAAGAAGAGAATTTGTGGATTGTTGCATTTTACTAATGAGCACAACTTGTAGAGGGACCAGTGGGGCTCACTGGTGAGACACCATCACCTATTTCCTGCCATTCCTCCCCAAGCCAAAAGAACAAAAAAGTGATGGTAAAAAGTCTTCATCAGCCCATGAAATGGCTGAGGAATCATGATGAAGGAGACTGGTGAAATGCAGAGGACGAGAGCATCATTTCTGAACTTCTATGGAGTCCTCAGTGAGCAGCATCAGATTATTGCGGTTTAAATAATTAACTTGGAACAGGACTGCTACTTCTTATCCTCTCTTGAAAAAGCCTCTCATGATCCACTTCAATACATGCAAGGCTAAAGGCCCAGGAGCCCTCTATGGCTCCCATGATGTCATGTCAGGAAACGCAGCCTTGCACGTGGGAGAACAAGACCGACCCCCATATTTTCAGTCAACTACCTATTATTTTACCAACTGCATTTTTCAGATGCTGTATAATTTTTTGAATGCTCAAGACTACAGGAGAAATTTTGGTAAATAATTCAAATCACCTCTCTAGAACATGACCAAGTTAATAGACCGAGAGGCAAGTGATTTTAACCTTCTCTTCCCCTACCATTTCGCATTTACTTAGTTGCACTTAGGATTTTTAAGCATTGGAGTGAAGAGAGAATACAGAGACAAATATGTTGTTTGTTTTCCCAGTGCCAGATGGATGGATTCAATTTTCAGACTACTTAAACTGCCAACACTGAAAAGTCGTAAAAAAAAAAAAAAAAGACATGAAAAAAAAAGTCTTTCTTTTAAAGATCTGTCATAGTTTCTATAACATGCCTAGAATTTTTTTGGCATTTATAACAAAACTGATGTCACATGTACATTCTATCATTTGCATTTGATGATGTTATATTAGTGAGAAGTTTAAGTAAGGTAAAAAAAAGGTGAATGCAGCACTTCTTTTTCACTACCACCTTCATTTCAACCACAGGGAGAACTTTATCCAGGATCTTGGGATGATTTAAGGAAGCCTCTTTACATTCACTTTATTCATATTGTGGAGGCACGGAGGACACAAATAATGATACTAATGTTATCAGGCAGCACACTTCAGGACACACTCGTTTTGTTGGCAGCCTCTTTGGCGAGCGCATTCCCAATCTGTTCCCCAGTAACGACGCTGCAATAAGAGCAATTCCCGGGCCCGGAGCTTGGGAAGGGGCAGGGACACTACATCCCCCCAGACACGCTGGCCCTCACAGGCACTGCCTAGCCTCTGCCTTCAGTGTCCCAGGGGATTTCTTCTCTGATGCAGATATTTCTGCCTTGCTGTCCCCCTCCACCCCATCCCTCACGGAGCAGCGTTGCGGCAGCGGGGCAGGTCCCAGCACTGCCTGTCCTTCCCGGCCCACAATCGCCAGGACAGGCTGGACATGGCAGAGCCGCCACGGGCACTGCTCAGTGGACAGAAACGACGCTGGAATGTGTTTAACAGTTGAAGAGAATACATTTTTTTGTGTATCTGACCCAAGCAACGCTGCTTTCCAAATGAAACACTTTGTGTTCATTCCAGTCTGCCACTTCCCTTAACCAACGTGGTTTGACAAGTGCGACTGGAGCAGAGGACACAGCTACGCACACCACCCAGCGCTTCTAAAAAGAGCTCATTTTTCCCCTCAGCACTGAACACTTTTCCCAGCTGTGCACTGTGGAGAGAGGCAAGCTGGAAGAGATGCTGGGGAAGCACGCAGAAAAGAGAGGTCAGTACTGTGAAGCTCTTTACTTCCCATCTTTCAATTTGTATTAATTTAGATTAAAATTTTTAAACAAAACTTCCAGTCACTGAGAAGTGGATGAAGTTCCTCTGCTTCCCTGGCAGCTTTGCACCTTAGATGGGGAGAAACCCAGTCGTCGTTATTGTCAAAGTTAATTTCAGATGGTATTTTCCTTACTATGGGAGTTTCACAAACCCCAGATCTCCTTCTAGGTACGAAGAAGAGTTAAGCTGCAAGCAGGAAAATCCCTGAGCAGGACGGCGCCGGGGACAGCTGGAGAGGCAGCGCTTCCCAGCCAGGACAACCGGGAGCTCTCACTCCCAAGAACCTTGCTTCAATAAAAGGACAGGTTCAGTTTAAGGGCTGACTGCCGACAGGAATGAATGTCTGTAAGAATGCTAAAATTAGCTCACAGTATAATATATGTGCTAAAGGGTTAATTTACTGAGGATACAGCGAACAATTAGGGCTATGCAATCCATTGACTATAGAGCCACTTGTGATCATCCAAAACGGTCACCAAAAGACGAAAGGCAATGCAATTAATTTCTTTATTGGGGGGGTGGGGGGGTGGGGGTGTGTGTGTCACACACACACAATAACAACATATCTAGATGTAAAAATGTCATTTATTTTCAGCGGCAGAGACTTCTGCACAGGCATTTTAGCATCTGCTGTGGCAAGCTTCCTTCAAAATTAAAAATATCGGCCCATCAGGCTCAGAATTAGCCTGACTCTCACTTCTGGGCATTGGGTCTCATTGCACCTTTGGTTTCAAGAGAGAAGGCCATCAGTTTAACAATCTGACAGTAAAGCCATGTACCGCTGCAAGGGCTATGCGTTTCGCTGTGAATAATGTAGATCTAATCACTTGGAAGGAATAGTGCGAGTGCTGGAATAAGTTCGACACATTTAAAGTGGTGGTTGATGCATTAAATCTGCCCCTGCTCTGGAAGGCCTGGAAAGCATTTGTGAGCGGCACGCTGCCGTGCCCTCCTGCGGAATCCCGGCAGAAGGGGTTAGCCCCGACCCTCAGCTCTGCCAGCGGCACCCGAACGAGACATCCGTGCCTGGAACCGCAACGCATCTGTGGGGCACTGGTATGTACTGTTAATAAAAGTTTGCCTTGTTTCTTGCTATTTTGTAGGAAATAGGGATAACCAGGTACAAGCTAGACTGATTGCTTAAACATCAAGAAGTCTCATTAGAAAAAAATGAGTACCAATAAAAAAAGACGTAAAACCCCAGGTTTCAATCCAGTTTTGAAGAACCAGACTACTTCAGTCTTTCCAAACTGAAGGTGAATACATTTTTCGTTCTTTCTCTTGCTGCTCAGTCACAACATCAATTTTCCATTCTGCCTTTAATCTTGACTCGCAAGGACTTAAACAGAAAGGGTTTTTATGCACTGGGTAATTTTTTTGCAAAAGACTATTTGAGAAAATCTAACGAGATAGAGCAAACCCTATCAGCTTCCTCTGGCACACATCTGTCTTTTTTTGAGTTTTGTTTCCTTAAAGGAAATAGACTCATTCTGCTTAGAGACCTTTCATTCCTCCTGGGTGTGCATGCTGCAGAAAGGTAGTTAATATGTAATCACAGACTAATTAAATATGTTCTTTTGTGTTTTGCATTTATGAATCATGCCTGAACTCCCAGGTCAGTGGACGTCTTTATCCACTAGTGCTGTCGTATTTTCTGTATTCCTATCATAGTCTTATGCTTTAGATGCTGTATTTTATATATTTTTAAAGTACCGTGCTATGTGTTTCAGATAGATAATAGCGTTTATTGATCTGCACAACTCTTCCAACAGAAGAAGTGGAGAAAGAGGGACCAAAGACAGGACACGTCTTCCTTGGTTGGTACCTGGTGATCCTGCAGCCTAAGCGTTGTCTTAAACACTTTCAAAAAGACTTGCCCAACCAGCAGAATCCCTTATTAAATATTAAGTCAGATGATGATACACAGTAACCTACCTCAGCCTAATTCCCTCTTTTTTAAGCATAATTTTGTTCTTCCTAATCGCAAACACATGGGGTAAATTTTCTTTTACTCTGCCTAGAGGGTGTAAAGCCAGACCTTCAAATGAAGCACCCAGCTGGAAAACGCAGGGCCTTGCAGCCTGCAAAAAATGGAACTTCTTTGTCTTTCTGCCTAGATCACATAGATCACAAGCTTTTATAAAATGGTGTCCAGGGTTTTCTTGCTTTGCCTTTTTTTGTTTGTTTTGGGGTTTGGGTTTTTTTTTTTAAGGAAAGCTCTTGCAGCTACAGAGCAGTAGGTAAAACCTTTCCCCCCTGCCTTGGGTGTCAGTACCGTACCTGGGCTGCCAGGCAGCACCCTGGGCTGTCCACAAACCCACACACCTGGGCTTTGGTCCCCTGCTCCCGGGGCTCCCGTGCCCCCTCTGCACGCCCATGGAGCGTGGGCGGCCATGCTCCCAGCCCAGCGGTGCCCGGGCAGGAGGCTCCATTCAGCTGCTGAAAGTCCTCAGGAAGCAGAAAAAACTGCATGGAAGACTTACTGCAAAATGTGACTGCTTTATTCACAAATACGCTTTGTAACCCGTAGTGCATTTTAAAAAGAAGTTCTCACTAACAGTCTACTAAAGTCTTGTGTGAATCACTAAACTATCACAACAATCTGGAATAATTGGCAGTTTTCCACTCGAGAAACCTATTTTACTTCGCTTGTGTCTGCTGGGTCTGAAAAGAGCTGTTTTTGTACAACATCCAGAGTTCCAGGAAAACCTGCAGTTCCCATTACACAGCCATTTCTCCGTTTCCAGAAACAATCTGCCACTAACACGATAAGAAACCTTCTAATAATTCTGCCGGGCTGTTACTTTTGCCTTCTAACTGGGTAATGTTTGGAACAGCCGAGACGTTCGCCCTTCCCTTTATAATGAAGCTACTTAACGAGGTTAAATGCCTCCTTTTAACCTCGCAGACCTCAACCCGTTCCCCTCCAAATCACCCGCATCCGTTAGATCTCTGGTCTGGTTGAGAGCAGCGCTCTGCGCTTACACGCAGGGGAGGGTTAAAGCTACAAATCTGGCCCCGCCGCCTTCGTGGTTTCCATTCCTGATTTCCCCCGGACACCATCCCCCACCGCAGGCGCCCGCTCAAATACAGTTTTGAAGCGAAGAACAGAGTAGAGATGAGGGCAAAGGCATTGCCACCTTCTATGAAGACATCATAAACCATGCAGCTAATTACGTAGGCATTAATAATCTTAATGGGCGTGGTTAAAAATCGCATTTTGTAAGAAGGACCAAGCTACTAAACAATTTACATTGGATTGCTGGCCCAGATACCTCAGCCAGCATAGGTGACCAGCCCCATTGCCCCCCTGCCATCCCAACTGTCCCTAACTCCCGCTGTCTCTGCCCAGATGTTTGGCCTCTGTCCCCGCTGGGCACCCATCCGTGCTCCTGCGGTGGCAGGCACCGAGCCCCCAGCCTGGTCACCCCGACCCGGCGCTCACGGGCTCTTCTGGGCTCAGCTTTCCCCTCCCAAGGGCAGAGCCGGCAGCTCCTGCCTGCGTTCCCCACCACCACCCTCTCCACCCTCTGCCGGGGCTGGAGCTTCACGTGCCGCTGCCCTTTCCCGTCCCTCCGAGCCATCCCCCACCACCCCTCTGCCCGCACCACCCATGGGTGCACCGACAGCGCTCACAGTGGCTCCGTCCAGGCAGGAAAACAGTTCTCTCTCTAGCACAGATTTTTTGCAAATCGGCCCGTCCTTGTAAACACAAAACATGTTTAAGGTGTAAATACTTGGTTTGTTACTGTTTTTCTTGGGGCAGAGGGTTTTGTAAGTAGTTCTCTTTGCTGGCCAGCCCAGCAAACCCCAACAACTGGTTCCTCACCTATAGCCTCATTTGGTCCATGGAAGTTAGATCATAACAAGTAAATTTCCACCATTGGGATAAATTACTGCCCTGGGGGAGTCAATAGGAGCTTTAGCACTTCATATTTTCAAAGCAAGCTTATGTATTATTTCAAGACATTCTGTACCAGATGTGGTGCTGAGTTCTCTATTAAGTGGGATTATTTGGGTCTTGTCTAGATGAAGTCTCCTGCCTTAAAAAAAGATAAGAAAGCATTTTACCTTCTTATCTTCCTTTTTCCTTTTGCTATTTAACCCACTCCGTACTAGACAGAACATCACTAATTAAGATAAAGTTGAGGTTTAGTCAGCAACGTGTCTGACAAGGGCTGTGCTAATTACAGTGCTTTATCTAAAGACACACGCATGCAGGTGTGCGCGAGGGTCGGCTCTGTGACTCCGGAGTTTGGGCAGGATTAAGTGGCTCTACGCTAACCCAGGGCGTTCCTGGTCTGTGGGTGCAGGTTCAGCTTCTGGAGGCACCTTCGAGCAGTCGCCCAGAGCCGCGGGCAGGGAGGGCTCCTGGCTCTTTGACCTGGTTTGCTCCCATGCAAGTCAGAGCACTTTGAAGCAAAGGGGCGGCCGAAGCTGGTGACACCCAGCCGAGTGTGCCTGCCAGGCTTTAGCCGGGGGGATTTCCCCGGGAGCAGCAGAAGGCAGCCGGGTGGCACCAGCCCTGGCCCCACGGCAGGGATGCAGGAGGAACCGTGGGGATGCGCAGAGAGCCAGGATGGGGCAGGGAAGCTCCTCTTTTAGCTGCAGGGCTGCAAAACCAGCCAGACGTGGAGTCTGTAGTTCAGAGAGGGCAGGGTAGGAGGGGTAGAGTCCGAGCTCTGCAGGAGACCCTGGTCTGAGGCTGGAGAATGAGAGATGGGGAGAGGAGCTGAGCGGACCCTGGCAGACCTCGTCTTGGTTTTGTCTGGGTGAAGCACTCGGAAGGGGTGTGACAAGACAAAGGGATCACGAAGCAGCCTCCGGGGTTAAGACAGGGACACGATCTGGGTCTTTCAAATTCCAGACTTTTTGCTCTGTCTAGAGAAAACATGTACTCCTGAGCGTGTAGGTTTGCAGGATCAGGTGCTTTTCAACGCGGATTAGGTCAAGCAAAGGAAGCAGAACTGAAACTCCTCTTCCCCCAGCACAACTTTCAGGGCAGTGTTTCTCCGCAGAAGCCAGTAGGACGCGATGCCCGGTGCCATACCCCCCAAAGCCAACCGAGAACTGGGTTGTTATAACCTGGTGACAGATGCCTCTGGCTGAAAATCACACTACAGGGGGGGCTGCTGGCCCTTCAGCGGTGGTGTAAGGACTTTACAGGGCAAGTGATTTCAAAGCGGAGCTTGGTCATTTAATGAAGAAGAATGAGGACCCCTTCCAGTCCTATGGGACTGTTAGACCAGAGAAGGACACGCCGAGGGCAGGAACAGCCGCCAGAGAAACCTGAGCTCTCTCCTCACTCCCCGTCTCGCTGCGTGACCTTGGGCTGGACTCTGTGCTGCGGGATCCGCCTGCACAGTCCAACAGCAGATGCCCAACGGGCAGGTGAGGCACAGCCACGACGCGCCCCCGAAACAGAAGTGGCTGCAGGAATTAGAGGCTGCTCCAGGTCTGCGGTGAGGGTGTGAGCAGCGGTGCCTTCTCCTGGCCGTGCAGCACTTCCCGGCACCTGGGGTATTCACCGAGCGGTGAAAAGAGTTAACAAAGTGAAGGCACGCGAAGGCCACAGGGAAGGAACAGTTGGACTCCAGTCATTTCATTTATGGGAGCTGAAATAGTTGCTGAATGACATTGTGGACTAGTAAGTTAATTGCCTAGGTGACCTTTTGGAAAATGTGTAAACTGCTTCGGGAAGGAGCAACCGGAACAGCAGACTAAGCAACGCGCACCCCCCCACATCTATACGTTTATGCCCATCAGGTGGTTGCAGCCAGCAACAGAAGCAGGCAATGCACCCAACCGGGGCGGCCCCGGGGGCCTGACCCCCACCCCTCCCGTGGCCCTGGGGCCGCCCCCACGCTGGCAGCTCTGCCCCGGCACCTTGGCAATCCTGGCTCCTCTCCCGGCATTTCTTCTTTCCCCAAATTAGATGAAAAATATCCCCGGTGAGCTGTTCGCCAGAAAGAGCCGTATTTCCACATGAAATTTTAGTGTGTTGAAAAAGTTCAGGATTTCCACCAAAAAAGTAATTTCTTGCCCTGTTTTATTTATCAAATCTTTCTTCACTTTACCTATTATAGACAGAAAATCTACCACCTTAAGGCCAGATCATGTTTTTTCTACTTGTGGAGGTGGGTCTTGGACTCCTTTGTCACTGAGATAAGGCCTAAATCATTTTACTTTCAGTAATACTGTCAGCAGCGCTGCCATGGGACTTCATTGACTAAGAGTTACACATCAGCAAAGTTACAATGAAAAAAGGAAGCACGGCGACAGAATCGGAAATTAAGTTTCATTTACAGTTTGCGCTAAAAATTGAACATTTTCTATAACCGGAACATTTTGAATGAAATCAACGTCCAACATTTTAGGTAAAAAAAAAAAGACACTTTCAACTGGACGCAACCGAGAGTTCAAAGAGTTAAGTCAGATTTTAAAGTAGGTCTGCAAGGGCTCAGAGAGAGAGAGTGTAAATTGCTGGAGAAACAATTCACTGCTGCTCAAGTAGAATTATACAAGCAGATTTATGTGTATATAATCAGATAATAGTGCCAAATGTAAGGTGCTCTCAGGCTATTTGTATATACAATGCGGATTTTTTTCCTCCTGTGAAGAGAAGTAGAATAATCCAAAAGACCTGTTGGTGCTAATGCTTGTGTCTGCTCTGCGAAGCGACACGGGGAGCTTTTGGGGGTTTGGTTGTTTTGTACAGTAATTGAACATTTCTAAATCTGCAAGGCAAAGGAAGCAAAACTGGATTTATTTAAATTTAACAGTTAGTCAAATACATTTTTTAATTTTTTTAAACCAAAAAAGCTTTGACCATGTATTGGTAGAGAAGGGTTACTACTGCCTTGAACAGCAGTAACTTGTGAATCAGACATACATGGTTTATTCACTTATTTTCTGTGATTACATAAAAAAATGCATATTTGCCATGGCAACCTCTTCATTACATGTCAGGGTACCAATTCAAATATAAAGGGCTTCTCTTCCAAAGCCCCTCTAAGGTCACTGCTGCACTAAAATCTTTCAGGGACAGAATGTACACAATTCACTGAGAGAGGGACTTTTTGATATATTTTAAAAGCAATATGGTCTCTCGCTGCAGAAGTAATATACTCAAATACTTCCTTTGGTAGAATATTTTTCTTTCCTCCCCTCCCCCCCCAACACAGGAGAATATTTGTCGAAGCTCTTGCCTGGGTAAAATATAGATTAAAAAAAAAAAAAAGAAAACTATGTATGTCTGTATATGTGCATATATTTATGCACCAAATACATATTTGTATGTATTCCAAAGGTTTAGAGAGATATTAATTAGTGCTGGGAAAAAGAAAAAAAGAACAGATCATTTAAATTAGTACCTTAACAACCTTAATTTATGGTGGGAATATTTGATAGAATCTAGATATTTGATCTAGGTGTCAGATTAGTTTTTTCTTTAAGGAGCTACAATAATTAAAATTCATCTTTGCCAAATCAGGATGTTGTCAGCAAATCATCTGTGACTGGGGAGCCTGAACCTGGCTTGATGTACAACTCCTACTTCTGCAAAGATCTTTTCCAAGAAATGAAGTTATGATGAATCACAGTAATAGTCAATGGGCAACAGCCCAACATGATAAGCAAGAGGAGACTTAACTGCAACTGAAAGAGCTCTTCGACAGGGCATATTTAATTGCTATGCAATTCGGTAGTTTTAGAATATGGACAGCAAGAGGGACAACAACAAAATGAATTTTCACCTAACCTAGAGAAGCGGAGCTCATCGCGACAGGGTATTGTGATGGTCAGGAGGAGGTCCTGTGGAGGGCTGGGCAAGTCAGGAGATGACAGGTCTACCCATGGCTATGAAACACAGCGTTCCGGAAGCAAAGTCTGACTCTGGCTGTGCACAGACAGGAGCTGGAGCTCACGGCAGTGGGTTGGCATGGGGTCCTGCCGTGTTTGTGCTGTCCCTCGTGCTCTCAGCCTTGGCTGGGCATTGGTTCGGACAACCCAGGTGTGGGACCATGGCCTCACGCTGCTGTTTAACACAAAGGGAGCTGGTCATGGAGTACCGGCGTGCAGGATCCATCCCAAAGCTGTGCAGAGCAGCTTTAGGATTGCACAAAACCACTGACAGTCCCGGCCAAAGCTGCCCCCGCTGGTATGAAGGCTGAGCAGTGCCTTGGTCTGCATGACTCATGTGTGACCACCGATACAAAGAAGATGACTCCTCTCATGCAACCACCACATTTCTGGGCACTGCTGAGCTTTGCTGCCTGAGAAGAGCCTTTTTTTTTTTGGTGAAATGTCCTTTCTGCAGGGTGCAGGAGTAGAGCTGGGTGGAGGCATGCTGGGGGCACCGTGGGTGCAGACCCACTGCAATTAAGACTGGGGAGTTTGCCTGTTAACAAGCCTGGAACGACAGTAACTGATGGCAGTGCTGGCCAAAACAGGAATAGGCATTGCCCTGCGTTCTCTGGGTCAAGGCTTGGATGGGCACAGTGCTTTCGAGTGGAAAAGTTCGGTGTCAGAAACAACAGGATGTTGAATAGTTTGGTTCCCTCACCGCAGCCCAGCAGGCAGAGCTGTGACACGATGGTGCGTCCCAGCCAAACCTCCTGCAGTCAAAGAGCTTCTCCCCTGGGACTTCAGCCACCGTTGCCTTTGGCAAGGCAGTGGTGCAGCTCTAGCACGTTCCCTTGGTGCTGCCTCTCTTCACCACCACAGGCATATGCAGCAAGAGCGTCTGTCGCTTTGTTCCTCAGAAGGTCTGGCCACCAGAAAAGTACGTATTAAGTCCGTATACACTAAAATGTAGTGTCCACTGGATTGTTAAATGTTTTAAATAGAGGGACATAGAAAGTGAAACAGCAAGCACACTATCAACACAATTTTGTCACTTCATTTTACTGATCACCGTGGTGGCCAGGCTGTTCAGGCAGTGGTGTTGTGTATCCATTCGGGAAGACAGTATCTTCCCGAAGAAGGAATATTAGCTGGTTACAACAGCTTGCCATTGTACGGCGATTCCCTACGTACACTTCTCTTGCTGGGCAGCACTTGGAGAAGGCAGCTGGGCAGCTACACAACCCATCTGTTTTTTCCTTATGTGCCCAGTCTGTTTTGACAATCTGTTTTCCTTAAGTGAAAACTAGCTCACACCCGAGCCCAAATGGCACCTTGGTAAGTGGCAGCCACGTCCTGGCCAGTGCCAAACGCGAGGGGCAACCCCAGTCCTGTGCGGGGCTCTGGCCAGGGCACACGGAGACGCCAGACAGCCCCTGCCTTGAGAAACAGAGACATTCAACCTGCGATTGCTAACTCATACAAATTTTCTGACTGCTGTTAATGTCACGAATGAGTGAGCTAATTATCTGCCCGAGCGACCGTAGGAGCAATCCTAACAGCTTGGCATCCAGAATTTTCTAGATCCCACATTTTACAGCTTACAGTAAAACACAGGCTGGAAACCAGCTCCGTCTTCCTCACTGCCTGGTATCTAGTGCAGGAGTTTTCCAGTTCTTACCCTGTTTTTTTGTTACTACCCCAGCCCATTTACTGTGAGAAGGAAACACAATGAAGTCTGGGGCCGCAAACGTCTAAAGAACAAGCCTGGCTTTGTGTCATTTGCTTTGTCTTTGCAATAACTCACATTCTAACTTCCCCAAGCCAAAACCCAAGTGAAAACCTACAACACTCAAGAAATTTTACAAAAGTTAAAACACTTTGTAGATCAAACATGAACAAACGTGCGATGAAAGGCCAAACAAGTTAAAAGAAAGATGGTTTTGCTCAACAAGATTACACATTTAATAAGAACCTTCTAAAGAAACTGCTCTTTTCATCTTTAAAAAAAGAATCCGTGTGTCAGCGTGATCATACTCCGCTGCCGAAGAGAGGCAGACAGCTCTGCACAGCGCGGGAGAGCACTCGGTGCACGGGCCCTGCCGGCATCGCTCGCGGGAGGGGGTAAGGCAGGTACACGCTGTAGGATGCTTTAGATCTGAAAATAATATTACTGGGTAATGACAAGAGTAAACACAGCTATGACAGGTCTCAGTGCTTACGAAGAAGTTTCAGGGATGGAACTATCAACACCCGAGAGCATCGTTAAAGTAGTGTGGAGCGTGTCCAGAGAAGGGCAACAAAGCTGATGTGGGGTCTGGAGAACATGTCATGAGGAGCGGCTGAAAGAATTAGGATTGTTCAGTCTGGAGAAGAGAAGGTTGAGGGGAGACCTTATTGCTCTCTACAACTACCTGGAAGGACGTTGTAGTGAGACGGGCGCTGGTCTCTTCTCCCAAGGAACTAGTGATAGGACAAGAGGAAACGGGTTCAAGTTGCGCCAGGGGAGGTTTAGGCTGGACATTAGGAAAAAAATTTTCACTGAAAGAGTTATCAAACATTGGAACAGGCTGCCCAGGGAGGTGGTTGAGTCACCATCCCTGGATGTGTTTAAAAGTCGTGTAGATGTGGTGCTTAGAGACATGGTTTAGTGGGAGACTGGTAGAGTAGGGTCAATGGTTGGACTAGATGATCTTAAAGGTCTTTTCCAACCTAAATGATTCTATGTTCGCTGTGAGATGTTCCAGAGCATTCAGGTGCTTGAGGTTCAGGTTTCCCAGACCAAACTCCCGTCTGATAAACTGCAACAAGAATCTTGTCTGGATGTTGATTTGGGCATTAAAGCTGACATGTAACCTGAACCAATGGAAAAGTAACTTCATACCCAGGTACGAGATCAATCAACAGGAGTCGTTTGCCTTCAGAAGAGAGGGGGCTTGAGTGCAGGGCCCCTGGGGATGCTGTTGCAGAGGCAGCGCCCAGCTCTGGGGGGATGCGCAGCGAGGGATTACTGTTCTCTCGATGGAGGCTGTGAAGCACACTCCACAAACATTTGCTTTGGCAAGTATATGTGCCATTGAAAAAAACAAAAAAATCAGAAATGCGTCCGTAAGAGTTAAGCTGAGAAAATTTTTCACAGCTGCCAGACTGCTTTGTTTGCAGTGTTACCTGAAGGTGACCCAGAGCACCCAGAGAGGAGCTCTTGGCACCTCACCGGTCCCATTTGGCACTGCCGCCCCAGCACGCACTGCCTGTCCTTTCCCACGGGTCTGCCAGACAGGTATTCTGAGGATGGATGGGGGTCACAGGACAGCAAGAAACGTAAAGAGAAAATGCGGGCCAGTCTCCTGCAAAACACAAAAGAAAGAGGAGCCTTCTGCTCGGCTGCAGACAGGCAACATGGCCAGGGAAGGGTTTCTCACAAGCTCTTAGAGACCTTGGTCTGGTTTTTACTGTTTAAAGCATTGCATGTTTCCTTTCATCCCCCTGGTCTCCTTCAGCTGTTAAAGCTGAATCTGTTTTGGATTTCTCTTTCTTTTGCACTTACAGATTATCTTGTAATTATGGAATTGCACTTAAGGGAACCAGGAAACTGGCCCAGAACATCTCTTTAGTATTTTTTTACAGGGACTCTGGGATAAAACATCTTTTAAATCAAGACTATCTACGGTTTGGTCTTCAGAAAACAAACACAAGTATTTTTAAATAACATCTGTCACTGGCCTTAGAATAACATTAATTCTAGTATATTGAAAAAGAATATTTTAAAATGAAACCTGACTCCATGTTGCAAACTCACTCCTCTGCTCAGAGCCACTTTGATGTTTTTTAAAAAACAATCAATGGTAGAGCACACTCGCTGATCCTGACTTTGTTCCCTGAGCCCACGCAGTTATGAAGTTTCATTTTTCCCAGCACAGAACAGAAACCAAAGGGCCGAGACAGGGAGCACTTGGGGCCGTGGCTCCAGGGGGGCAGGACTCCTGCTCGCCCTCCAGCCCGGAGCCGCACACCAGGCGCTGCCGCTGCGAGGGGACGAGCCCCTGCCCTTCTCTGGAGTGGGTGTACCACAAGAACGATGCTCTTGGCATTTGCTGGTGACTCTCAAACGAGCGATGGTCAGAGAAATAACTCTCCTCACCACTACTTAGGGTAGAAATAACTTTGAGAACATTTTGTGCATCAGCCCCAGAACAGACAAATACAAACTACCCGGGTTTGATGTTTTTTTGCTTTTCTCTGAAGTTGGTGAGAATAGAGGCAATTAACTGCAAACAGGCTGGTTTGTTCTTGCACTGGTCCTTTGAACGCATCATGCGCATGCTGGACAGAGGAGCAACTGGCAGCGCCGATGCCGTCCCCTGCCGAGACGTCAGTGCGTGGCAGTTGGTGCGTTCAGGACAGGTACAACCACGTATGACCCGGGCTGCAGTCACTGTTTGTCCCATTCAGGGTCCGGCACTTGGGGCATGTGGGCAGAGGGGCGGGACTCTGTTCTCCCACAGGGAACTGCAAAATGGCAAAATTCCCCTGGGATTGGCACCGGGTGCTTCAGCAGCTGGCACAATTATAGAAGAAGAACGTGGGAGAAAACTCGGACGCTAGCTTGTGCGTGTCACCAGCACCTCTTCAGCCTGTCCATTTAGTCCTAGGCATAGTTCAGGCCACGAGCCAAGCCTGGGCTCCTCATCTGTCAGGATCATCTCTCTCTGCCTCCGAATATTTGTTTATACAAGCGTAATGGCTCCAGAAGACACAGAGATGCTTTAACTCGAATGGCCAAAAGCCCAGTTATAGGAGCACTTGTTTACTCTGAGGCATGTGTTATGGGCTTAAGCATTTCCCAGACTCTCTTTTCCTCAGCATCCGTTGTGGTGAGGAGCCGTTTATACAGTTATGGCAGAACCCATAAAAGCCCAGGGCCCCATGGCCCAGCTCAGGACACAGCACCCCACCACCCTTGGGTCCCCCACACTGGGTACCGCTCAGTACGACACGGCTTTGCAAAGGATGAAGCAAGTTTTTTCCTGAACTTGTTGGTCCCTCCCCTGGATTTGTTATACAAACCCACCCATGAGTCCTTCCCTAGTCTAAAAAAGATTATTTGATGTAATATCCCATTGTATGACACTACTGCAGTGCCAGAGGATGGAGGTGCCCATCCATGCTCTCAGCCCAGTGCGCCTCCCCAGGGCAGAGCCGTAGGGACAGGTCCAGGTTCCACCAGGGGCAATGGGGACAACGCGGTGCAATATGTTGTTGACCACTGAAATTGTATTTAAACATTTGTTTCTGGAATAATTCATCTCTGACACATTAGGAAGTCACTAAATGGAACTGTGCTAGAGAGAAATAATTGCCTTCCCATCAAAATGAATACAGATGTATGATTAAGAAGACATGGTATTTATATAATATTCTCGTATCATATAAATAGAGTTGCTGTGTAGAGACAGAGCCTGTGAATCATTCATTTGGTTTATGAGATTGAATAAGCTTTAGCTCTATCAGTATTACCAGCACTGAGGAAACAAGACTGACACTGGGAGAAGCTATTTACCACAGATTCATTTACCAGAATTATTCGTTTCAAGTTAGACATAAACCAAACTACATTATTTCAAATTATGCGCAAAAATAAATGCTTTTAGGTTAAACATAACTGATGCTTCCAAACAGGGATGTTCTGAGCAATGTCTTACGTTCCTTGGGGAGGCTTTACCTGTGTTTGAAGTCAGTGGGACTCTGACTTAGGTGGAATTAGTCATTTAACCAAAAATATTATTTCTGAAGTGTCCCACCACTGTTCTTCAGTTAGGCCCATCTTTAGAGCAATGCTATAGGAAGCACCGCCTTTCAGGATCCCAGTGCCATACCAGCCACACAGCAGGCATGGCTCCCGCTGCCTGGAGCTGCAAGAAGCAGGCCCCCAAAAAAGGCAAAAATAAAAAAGTAAAGCAAAGCTGTACACACAGGCCTGGAGATGTGTTTGGATTTTGGCCGCACTAAGATCTGAGTGCAAAGAACCCTCCCATAGAATTACCTTCCATAAATTCCCAGAGGTAAAAACCCACGGGAGGGTCAGAAGTCCAAAATGTGTTTTATTTAGTCATTCAGGATAAAGGCATTAGCTGCAAACAGGGGAAGACCCAAGCTCAGCAATCAGCGCGTTTGCCTGATTGCTGAGCTTGGGTCCAAATATTCCCCAAAATATTTCCATAGGAGCCAGTCCCCCTTGGATCTGGGAATTTGCCTTCTGTACCTGCAGCCAAGAGGCTCACGCTGACAGGACCAGCAGAAGAAATCCAAGCCAGACTATATAGGAAAGTAAAATCCGACAGAAGGCACGTTCTGTAAGCGTAGCTTAACTAGGGTCACCCAAACTGAATCCGCCCGAGTGAAGCGGGGTCTCTCCCACACAGGCAGCCCCCGGTCCCGGCAGCGCTGCGGGAGGGGGTGAGCCTGGATCCCAGGCTGGCCTCGGGCTGCACCCCCGTGGGACCCAGCTCTGGCCGGGCACAACCCCTCTTTCCTTCACCCAAAATGGCTTGTTTGCCCTGTGTTTTGCACAGTAGTTTTGGGGAAAGCTGTGAAGAAATTCAGGTCTGGCTTTGACCCCAGGGCTGGCAGCCACCCTCCCTCCCGCCCCCGGCTGGAGAAGCCTCCTCCTGCAGTCGTTGCATTTCTCTGTCACAACAGCCTTCTCTCAAGCAAGAAGTGATCCAAGTCCTAAACCCCAAATCTGGATGTGGGTGTTTGCTTATAGTCACCAGTTATTAAACTGCCAGCTGTGGTCAGCGAGCCCTGCGTGGCCGGCAGGTCACCGCATTAGCTCCTGCTGCAGCACCCTCTGTTTTTAGCATAAAACATTTGGGTTTGGCTGCTGCCTGGTACCCTCCTGCACAGCTAAGATGAAACCAGAGGTTACTAAACGGTCACAGATTTGTTGCAATAGTTTACTGGTAGCTTGTGAAAAGATCAAGTGCATTAAAAGGTTTAAATGAGAAACTTTCGTCATAACAGGAAATCCGACTGCAAACTGAACCAGGAATTGCTCTAATTTAGACTCGCTTGGGTGATTTTTTGTTTCCATTTTGACCTTTTTTCTATTTTAGCTACAAAGTTTGAGAAAACCTGTGCAGCGATGCAGCTACCGCAGGCAGCCCCGGCCCGCCGCGCAGCCGGCACAGGGGCAGGGATGCAATATTTCCCCGTCACAGCTAATTACTGTGGAGGGCTGCCCTGTGGCCAGGGAGATACGTGTTCCCTGTCTGCTTTTGTGCTGGCAGGACAATCCATTTCACTCAATTAACATTGACCAGAGCTATTTCCCGGCTGACCTCGCTCCCGCTCTCCCAGCAGGAGCCCAGGGGAGGGTCAGGCTCCGGAGCCCTGGCAAGGTGCGCTCAGGTACCTCCTCATTTCGGCTCCGCACAGGCAAAGCCCTTGGCATACTTTTACATCCCAGGATGTTCTTAAACGATTTCCTTAATTAGGGCTTGGAATATTTTGAAATTATTTCTGGCTGCCTGGGATAGCCATTCATTAAGAAAAATAATCTTTAAATCTGCAGTGACTTACAGTACAATTTTATTGACGTGATATTTTTGTATATATTACCCGATTCCAGTGAGGCTGCAGAGGGAATTACAAGTCAGGCCAGAACGTATTTCCAGCTAAGACAAGCATAAGAACTTTTGAAAATACATAATTCAATACTAAATGCATCATTTAAAAAGAACTGCAATAATTAGCTGAGAGGGGAAAAGCTGCAGAACAATAGCTGGGAAGCGAATGCCATAGCCCATATCTTTGGAAGGGCCTAAAGAAATCGACGCTTGTATTCTGCAGGAGTACGGGTTAGTGTTTTAAGGAACATCAACAAATATGTGAGCAAACATTCGCATATGAACGTACTGAAATAAGAGTAAGTATATCTGCGTAGTCACTGAAGATGAATAGACTGTGCTTAAACAGCTTTACAGAAGTTCCCTCCTGATGTCAAGTGTCTGCTCGGTGCCCGTAGCTCCGAAGGTGCCGTCTCCTCCAGCCCTCCTGCCAGAAGGCAGCAGCCAGCGGCTGCCAAAAGGGGTTTCTCCCCGCGATGGAAATGAACAGCCCCCCAGTCCTGCGCAGCAGGCGTTGGTACCAGCCTGGCCCACGAGCCTGTAGGCTTTTTTCACAGCAAGTAATGAGCACGTCTTAAAAATCAGCTTAAAATCAGTTTCAACGATAAGGCAGATAAGCACAAAAAATTAATCTGCTTTATTTGATCCAAAATCAAGCCTAAATATACTGGAAATAAAGTTACAAAAAGGGAAAACACCGAAAGACATAGTCAACAGCTACCCGAAACTTCAGCTCTATCCTACCCAAAACTTCAGCTCTATCCTTAGCGTCCGCTTTGCAGTTCGAGGGAGGATTGGTCATGAGGGCTGAGGGAAACTGCTGGCAGGCACTTTCCTTGTCAGAGCATCGCTACGGGAAAAACCAGGTCATCGCAGCCACTGAACTGGAGGCCTGACTCACACGGCAGCGTCTGATCGGCGAGATGCTGCCGAGAGCCCGAGCTGCGGCGGCGGCGGGTGGGAGGGCACCGTGCCGGGCAGGCTGCGGCAGGCGCACCCGCTACCCCGTGGGAAAACGGAGGTGCAGCAACAGCCAAGCTGCTTGCAACAAACTACTGGTGCGGGGGTAAGGTCGGTGAGGCAGAGAGGCTCTTCTCAGCGGGGGTTATCTTTGCGACTCCAAGTACTTCTTAAGAAACTCTCGGTATACCATATGAATCATGCAATGAAGCATTCGTCATATTAAAAAAATGTGAAATTACAGTGCAAAAATGACAATCAATAATGAGGGGGTTTTTGTTTGTTTGGGGTTTTTGGTGCGTGGTTGGGGTTTTTTTTATTTTTTAAAGTAATCGAGGCCTTTCCCTAAACTAATATTGACAATTAGTTAGTGCAGGTGGGAGCGCTCCAACCACACAAGCCATTTCCAATGGCAAAGCTTTGCCTGGGGAGCAGCGAGGCGATTGACCATCCTGGCCATCACCGGCTGCTTTTACTACCACGTCTCCTCCAGGCACCGGCACAGATTTGCTGTTTCTTTTCCTGAGTATCAGTAACAGCCAAGCGAAGCTCAGACCCGCCTCCATTCCCACCCTTGTCTCTCACCATATTCCATCAAGGCTCCCAGGAATCCTTTAACAGGGATTTTACTTGTTCCTAAATTGAACTGTTTCTGTTGCCTTCTAGTGAAGAAAATGTCAGCTCCCTGAAGGAGCTGCCCGCTAGAATTAGGGAGGACAGACTGTTAATATGGAGTTTCAGAGGATGAGAACATGGTCTCTGAGCACAAAGGGCTTTGCAGCGTCTAAAAGCTGATTCTCAGTTTGGAATTTTAACTGAAGTAGAACTTTTTCTTAACTCAGGAGAACTTTTCTACTCCACTAGTGAATGGGTTATTGCTTTTGTACAAACAAAACTGGATTCAGTTTTTGATGAATAGGTTGAAAGTACCTACTCGGAGCAAAAAGGGTTGTCTCATAAAAGGAAAAGCACATTTTTTTTTTTTAAACATTAAACAAATTGATAAATAGTTATTGACTGGCCTCATTTCTAATGCTTATAACTGGCCAAGGGGGGATAAACATTTTATTGTCCTAGATCTTTCACATATGGCATGCCATTTCCTATTTTTCTCAAATGAGACTTGAATCACGTAGCAGAAGTGAATACTCCACGGTTCAAAGAGACAAGGAGCGAGTGAATGAGCTAAGCCTCTCGGGCAGGGCGGCCGTGCAATTCTCTAGCGCAGCAGCGAAGCGAGACACGCTGCGCAGCCTCAGCTTGGCCGGCCCTTCGGTTGCGAGCGCTTCCTCCATCTGGGGCAGCTGAAGGAAAGAACGTGAGTTTGCTTCCAGGGAAAAAGTGACCGACACCAGGACTCAGGGCTCCTGCGGGACGAGGGTTTGTGCCTCAGGCACCGGGTGCCATCCTGCCCATGCCGCAAGCAGGCGCCCGCAGGAGGCTCCTGCCTCCTCCAGACCACCAAGGGGCTGGTGAAGCTGGGTGGTACCTGGGGCTTGTTTCAGGATTTCCTGCCATGCGCCTGAAGCATTCCTCATTTGGTGCTCTAAAAGCAGTTTTACCAAATTGCAAAAATTACAGCCCAGCTCCAGCAGTTTGCAAATCCCTGCCTACCCAGCTGTCCTCTCGCAGCTCCTTTGCTTATGAATAAGACCTGGGAGTTTTCTGGATGATCCCCCGCCTCCCTCACGCTGCCTCTGTAAAGTAGTTGCATTTGTGACTGATCCTACCAGGTTTTAAGAGGAGAGGGGGGAAGGGAATCAATCCCCGGTGCCAGAGAGAACAGGAAATGTGGGCTCAGCCCTGGGACAAGCTCGGGGAGCACCAGGCCATTTCTGGGGTGGCCTTCACGTCGGTCCTCTCCCTGCAAGCGCACGCAGGCAGCCCGGGTTTGTAGGACCAGGCACCCTCACTGGCTCCTTTATCGACGCCTTCAGATCACTGGGGCCCTCATTAGTGTCATTCTTAGATCTCCATAAGGTTGGATTTTAGTATTAAAACACACAAATCAGTTTTAAAAATACAGTCTCTTCCCTCCTCCTCTGCCCTCTGGGAGTGCCAAAGGCAGCTTTCATTGGCAGACCTGACCTGCAGGGAAGAGCATCACCTCTGTCTCCGTAGGGATGGTCTTCACCCCCTCAGCTGAGACTCAGTTTCCCTTTTCTAGGGGTGCTGGGCTAGGGCCACATCGCAGACAGACGGACGCTCCATGGCTGCCTCCCTTCCAGCTCACCGATCCCAAGTCAGCCCCACCGCACACCTCCATCCTCCCATGGCTGGCAGGACTTCCCCTCCAGGTCTTAGCCCTTGTACAAGAGCCCTTGGATGAGGCCACCAGGCTGCTGGGTGGACGGGAACCCAACACACTCATCCCGATTGCTCTTCCACCCATCGCTCCAGGGAATAAGCCGATTCCTCCTGGCAATTAGGTAACTACTCTGGTTTACAGAGCACAAGCTGTTCTGGACAATAACTAAAAGAGTATAGTACAGCATTTCACATGTGTGAGTATTCCTGCAGATAAAGAGCTATACTGCCTTACAAGCAAAGGCAGCCACTGACAAAAGGGGTTTTCTTCCAGCATTGCCCCTCTCCCCTCCGTACTGCAAGAAAGTCGAGTGCGAGCGCGCAGTCCTGCCTGGGGACTTTACAGTGAAATGACTTTCCGTTGGAATAAACCCAGCTTTCAAAAAAAAAAAAAAACAGTGAAACCCTCCCAAACCAGAGCTTCCCCCACACAGCCCGTGGGGGGACGTACGAGTCCTGTGAAGCAGCGCAGTGGGTGCAGAGCGGCGTTTCTGACACAGCCCCCGTATTTCCCAGGTTACAGCCCTTGCCTGACAGGCAGCTCAGGGCTTAAGACCCTCTTCAGCACCGGTTGCCTGACTCCACGCCAAGCTGCGAGGTCAGCCTCTCCAGCTTCACAGCCGCCTTCTCCGCATTCCCAAGGGATGGAGGGCAGGGGCAGCAGCTCAGCCCCAGAGGACAGACATGCCTGCTCATGTCCAGCAGAATGCCGGATTCCCATGCTGTGGAGATGTGGCACTGACCTGTGATGCGCTGTTATTTGGGATGTGTATGCACATCCATGAGTCACATTTTTCATCTTTTTTTTTTTTTTAAAGCACTCTGTTGTGTCCAATGCGCATTGAAAACAAATTTCAAAGTCTTAAAATTATCCAGAAAATTACATTCTTGTGTTCTAGCCAGCCCTACTCGATTCTAGCAAATACAGTATTTTGATAACGTGGTTAAGGCTTAGCATGGTTGGATGAGTAATAAATTGGCCAAGAAACGAAACTGATTTTAAAAATCATCCTTTCAGAAGAGACACCCTTTGAAGAAACTCTTTTATGCTCTTCTTGAACTTAAAGAAATTACTTGAATTTCTTATCACTTTTACAACTTTAGACAAGCAGAGAAAAAACTGGTCTTTTATGAAGGCGGATATGATTACCTGGATGGAATTGCATGCCAAAAAGCACATTCATTAACCTTCTCATGGGAGGGGGGAGCAGAGGCTTTGTAACACCTCACCCAGGCTCTCCCATCTTCCTCTACAACAAAAATTTAACTGAAGATAATAGGAGAAAAATTTAATCAAGAGAAGTAGCCTGTGCTTTGCTCAGCACAGCTTTCAGAGTTTCAACCTAGGAATTGGTCACAGGTACCAGGTGTATAATTACTGGTGAGCAAGGTGACCCAGTAAAGCCACACTGTTAACGTCCCAGAGCCAGCAGGGCAAGAAAGAAAAGTTAAAATGGGGGGAGGAAGTGAACTGAAGGAAGATTCAGTGTAAAAGTTCTCAGATACAGAAGTGGAAAATACATCTTTAAGCAGTAAAAGAGGGTTTCCGAGTAACACTTATTTATCATCTACTGTGTGGGGAGAGATCTTCTGCAAGTGATAATCTGCCTCAAATTTGGAGGGGGAAATACTTTCCCTTTCCCCTTAAGTGCATGCTAACACACAAGGCGCTCTCAGGGTAGCTGGCAGACGCTGCAGAGACAGACACTTGCCCAGAAGACAAACTCTAAAATATTAACATAGAAAAAGCCCCACATGAGGTTTGGAAGGCCAGATCAGTGGGAATAACTCCACATAGCACCCTGATAACAACCTGCTCCAGAAACTGGAGTCAAATCTGCTTCCAGCCTTACTTATCCGGAATACAAGATAAGTTATAAAACACTATTAAATCTAATTGCTTTATGGTCCACAAAAATCAGTGATGCTCAGTTCCCGCTTCCTCACGTTTGACTATACATGGTTTGGGTTAGAGTTAGTGCAGACCTGGAAGGAGAGCGGGATTAAGATAGGAAAAGAGACTTTACAGCCGCACGTGGCAAGGTTGGCGTTCGTGACACAGTCCAGGCTCCCCATGCCAGATCCTGCGTGCCGGCAAAGCTCGCGGCATCTCCAGGGGCTCCGCAGCACACAGCCCTGAGCACAGCGCAGATGAATCTTTCTGGAAGATGTACAGTATACATGCTCGCATCTGCCAAAGGGTGAGGTCATTTTGGAAGGAATTTTATTTATTCAGGAAATATTTCTGGAAATATTTACATGTCAAGATTACATGTTTAAATTCTTTGACAAAGCAAGCTCTGGGCCACATGCAAAATTTCTAAAGAGCTCTGCAAGTATTTCTTCAGGTTTTCCTACACACAAAAGGCTTTTGCCATATCACCATTCTGGTGGCAGCAACAGATCCTTTCTCTAAAATAAGGAGATGAAGTCCTGTGTTGAAGACTCCAGTTCTCAGGTGAGCAGGAGGCTGCAATTTCTTTTCAGTGCAAATGCAAGGAAAGGGAGTTGCTTCATATACTCAGGCTCAGAAAGATATATGCAACCAGATCCTCCTTATCAGTGCAGAAACGTAAATTCAGTGCAGTTTCTCCATAAGAGAGGGTGTCCAGACCTGCCAGGTCAGCACGTCCAAGCCAAGGAGCCCTGGGAAGCTCCCCTTGCCCCAGGCGTGGCCAATGTTTAGTGACTAACAAGCTCTTCCAAGTGTTTTAGATTTTGACTTACTGGCAGAACCTAGGCAATAGTATGGGGGGTAAAATCCTAGCCTCTTTAAATACACGTTTTTAATAAAGTAGTTTGCAACTCTGCAAGACTATTACCCAGCACTAAGAACGGGCACTTGAAGGAAACACTCCGGCACTGGAAAAAGACATAATCAACTCCTCCATGGTGTTTTCTGATCATTAGAGTAGCTTAGTATTTTACTTGATCACTATAGGAGAGAAGAAAAAGATGAGCAAAGGTATGAAATAGCTTCTGTGTGAGACATGACTAGATAGACTATGACTTCAGGCTACAAGAGAGACTGCTGGGTGGGGGACAGGGAATATGACAGAAGCCTGTAAAATTATAAGTGGGAAAGAGAAGGCTAATAGGGAACAAGTTCATCACTGTGTCTCGCAGTCTGAGAGCCAAAAGCATCGGATGAAATTCCCACATGATCAGGAGGACGCACCTCTGCACACAGCGCAAGCTGTGGAAGGCTGCCACAGACAGTTCCACAAGCTCACATTTGCTTAAAGGCTCTTTTGCAGGTTTTTAGAAGGAAAAAAAAAAAAAAAGGTCCATCTAGAGTTACTAAGTGTGGAACCACCACCCTGGTTTAGGAGGACCCAAAGTTGCAAGTCAGCAAGTGGCACAGGAGGGAAGTGCCAGCTCCCATCCACCCCACTCTTCCCAGGCACCACCCACTGCTGGCAGCGTCCTACAGGGACGGTCCCTTATTTGTGCTAAATAATAAGTAGTAAATTATTTTAAGCCAGAAAACGAAGATAGCATGAACTGACAGTAGTTTGCGTTGGCTCTGATTTTCCAACATGCTGTGATGTCTACTCTACTCTTCCTCAATTATTGCCAAATTCGTGATGTGGATGGGAAATTCCCAGAAGTACAGAGGAATTGTGGAACAGCACAGTCTTTTAACAGATTCGGCAGTGTTATTCCTGGAGTTACGTATAATATTTCTAAAGTTATATCCAGATCTAAGTCTCCATGCTCTGCCTGAAGGGAAAAAAATTAGGCTAATTAAATACCGGCACAGAAGATGACTGCACAGTAAGAGTGAGATTATTCAGAGTGCTTAAGGCAACACCACTTTATCTGGTTAATCACAAAGCACAGTCACTGGCATGAGAAAGAAATGCATGAACACTTCTTCAGGCTTGAAAGCTTTGGACTCAACCTCTATTCATGGCTTAGCTTCACCAAGCACCAACTCACCTTGAGCAGACTCAAACATACTTGCAAAGTATTCATGGACACTCCCCCTTTTTTTTTTTAAAAAAAACACACCCAAAACCAAACAAAACACAAAACCACAAAACAAAACCACAACAAACACACCACCAAAATAACTCTGTTTTGTAACACTAGGATGGTTCTGCTTTGCCCAAGTATTCATGGTGAGGTAACAAAACCATTTCCACCTGAGGAGCTACAGTTCAGTGAGGATTTTCCACTTGAGGTACTGACTTGGAGACTACAATAAGCATCACGCATTTCCTCTCCCTGAGGCAAAACCACCTCTGAACACTTTTGTCCGCCTGCCTTGACCCTGGGACTCACTCAGGACATACGGATACCAGCAGCCCCTACCAAGGCATATGGACCGTCAGCCCACAAGAACACCACCGGCAGCTCTGCTTTGCGTTACACTCATTCTACGCAACAGCACTTACACAGAAGTTACCCGAAAGCGATTATCTCATGCACAAATACACTTTTTTCTTTTTAGTGCCTCTTACCTGCTAGTCGGGTACTATTCCTTTGGCTTTCCACCTGGAGAGGTGCAGCTATCAGCACAGCATATTGACTGGCACTGGTAATAGCTTTATTTCCTTTGTATCTTGCAAATCTGAAAGAGGCATTTGGAAAACATACTAGAAAGGCATTTGCTCCTAGGAAATAGTTTTTGTGTGTTTGACAATGAAAACTCAGGTTTGTTCTCCACACTCTCAGAAGTGTGCAACCGAGAGAGGTTGTGACTAAGGAGTCTCAGGTTTATCAAAAGAAAAAGACATCTAAACAAGACTCTCAGCAAAAAAAGAGACTTCACACAGCCTCACGTGACATCGCCACTCTTGTGTCAGCAGCCTTTCAACCAGCGTTTTATACCAGCTCTGGCAGCAATAGGCAGGAGGAGAAGGGCAGAGGGGTTCTGTCCACATGGCTACCAGCACTCCCCCACAGCTTCTCCTCATTTAATAAAGCAGTGGTGGAGCTGTGAGGCTTTGGAAGATGATTTCCCCATACTAGCGACATAGCAACCTTGTTGTTTGCCCTGTAAGGTCCTTGTCTGGATCCTTCAGAACTAGGGATGCCCTTCTTAAATTATCTTACAGAAAACTAAGTTTACATGGGGGGTGGCTCTAGGACCTGAGCTCTCTACTGTTAAGTACACAAATATTTTACTTTGTTTTCCCAATTAGTTATTTCCTCCAGTTCTTCAAGTCCCTGCCTGCAAGCCCTTTTTATATTTGAATTCTTCCCAGAGCCCTTTTCCTCACTCTCATCTCCTCTCTTGCCCTCTGCAGAGGAGCACTACCACCCTCCAAGCCCCATCACACCCACAATCCTTTTCTACCCAAGCCTAATGCTTAATTTATACCAGCTGACCTTCCCAGGCCTATGATTACTCCTCGATTACCTTCATTTCTGCCTTAACAGCTGTGTTTCCCTTCCTCAGGACAGTTCACTTGCATTGTTCATAGAGAGGAATTAGCATCTTCTCCTGAGGTGGAGCATCTATGTATATGTATACTTACAATGGGGATTTTTTTTTTTTTCTTATAGGCAAAACATGTATTTATAATCAGAATTTGCTTTCGATATCAACTGAAACAACAAAAAGTAAAAGAAAAGAAGTCTACATGAAGAAACGGAGCACCGGTTTCCTTTGAAATAGCCTGCCCTGGTTTGACTGTAGGGTGCCCACACGTATCGCGTACAGTTCTTCACACCTCCCTGAAAACTTATTCTAACTACTGCTCGGATGCTCATCAGCATTATTTATGGGATACATATGAAGATAAATACAACAATATATTCGTGAAAGAATAGAATTCTGATGAGATTGGGGAGATGCTAAAACATAGGAGCCCTGGGATTAACAGCCTGAACTAATCTCTCAATTGTCATCCCATTAACAGGATCTCAGGAGACTGGAATATTGATATAACTATGGTGTGAAATCAAAATTTTGTCATTTATAAAGGGAAAAAAAAATGTTCCTGGCATGCAGACAGCTAGTTATGCGTGAGTGTAGCACATACAAACCACAATGTTAGAAAAGCCCCAAGAGATGCTATAATTCTGCAGATATAACTATTCGGTATATTCAAATGAAAAAAAAATCATCTTTACCACACTCCTCAATCAGTTATTTACATCATTTTATGGGCCTGTTATTCTATCTGTTTTTCTTTTGATATTCCTTATTTCTTACCATCACGCATTTGTGGTAATTGAGCAGCATGAAAGACCTTAATAAAAGCTAAAAAACATTGTCTACTTGGACTGTTAGGGACGGTAAACAGCAGTCGTTTGCTACCACAAACAGCTTCATTATAATTATCCTTTAGCCAAGAGTTGAATTGTGAATGTTTTCATTTGTCTTAAAAAAGAAACATTAAGTTTTCCCTGCACAATCAATTCCTCAGACAGTCCACTAAGAAACATTAGCAAAGCTACTTCGCCCAAAAACTCATTTTAACACCATTTCACCAGCTCATAATTTCTAAAGAAAAGAACCAACCAGGGAAACAAGCTGCTTGTTATTCCCCCTTGATTTTTAATGCAAGCAGCTGCCCATCTGCTTATCGAGCTCCCAAAACCGAGGGCCAAAGCGTCTGTGCTGCGCTTCATGCCTGTGAGCGGGACGGTTTGTGCCCCGAAGCTCAGGAAGGTGCCAGCCAGGTCATCACATCCTACGGGCAAGTTTTAAATACAGGTAACGCAGCGTGTGCATCCCAACGAACTGCGGTGCCCGGCCCAGGGAGTGTGACCCCGCGGGGTCCCCTGTGCAGCAGACGGCCAAGGACACGTGTGCCCGCAGGTGGTACCCAGCTGGGCTTCAGCACCGATGCTCTCTCTGCGGCGCCTTTCTCTCTGCCGACACGTTGCCTGTACGCAGCGACTGTGTGAACTCACATCAACCGCGCTTCTAAAATAGGCGCTTTGGGAAGTTCAAGTTAGTTTTCCTGGCACATCTAGTCCAACCTAAAGAAAAAATGCCCTTCTCTGTCTGGCATCTCACTCCACAGTTGTCTCCTGTAACCGCGCGGTGACTCAGGAGTGCAGGCGTCATTTAGAAATGCCCGTGTCAGTGGTCCCTTGCTCTGGCTCTTCCGAGTTCGTAGGTTTACTCAGCAAGTAAAACACCAAAACAGACCTTCTGTTTAGCAAGAAAATATTTGGTCTCTGACTAGATGAGATCATGGTTTGCGATAACAATTGCAGTCTTTTTGTTCCCATCCCAACCCAAAATCTAGATAGTAGCCACCTGTGTGAAGAGTGCTGGCAGCTCCCCGAGAGCCCGAGCCCATCCGGGGGGTGCCACCTGCCCCCACCTCGCCACCCCCTGAGTCACCGCTGGTGTGTGGGTTACTGCGAAGAGATGCTGATGCTGGCATAACCTGGGACCCGGGCAGACGGGGGACATACCCTTGCAGAGCCATATTGGGGAACTGGGTTTGGTGATTAAGCTTGGGGGTGAGTGGTCACAACTTCACCACCCCCATTTTCTCTTCTTTCAGGAAGAACAGGACACAAAACTGAGCTACAAGGTGGTTTTTTGCTTTAGCTAACTAGGTTTCTGTTGCCTGTAGAAGACAGGCGGCCGTCTTTCGAATGTGTTACAGGGGAGGCAGGAAAATGCAGTGACTGGGATACTCCTGAAAATGCCCCTTCTGAATAACTGTCTGAAAATAGGAGTAATTTGAATAGAGATGCTAAATGGCACCTGTACCCTTTATATTTTTCCAGTCTTAATTATAATATAGACATGAAATCTGGGTATTTATCTTAGAAAATGTGCATCTATAATGAATAGTGCTGACAAGTAAATGAAGAAAGTAAAGTAAGTGCTCATTCCTTCATGACTTGAAGGTGAAATGAGCAAATGGATGTTTTACCTGCTAATATTTAATGCATCCTAAAGCCTAATTATTCTGGTTGCCAACATCCTGAGTGAAGTTAGTATTATATTAGCTATTTTATTTGTATTGTCTCATCTTGGAAAGGAAAACTGATTCTGGAACCCTCTGATTTTTCCACAAGGAAGGCCCAGTGGAGCTGGGAAATGCCAAGGTCTATGGACGGAATAAAGTACTCCAGCTATTCTAGCGCTCTCTCTTAGAAACACATCGTTATAAGTGGAAATGCAAATACCGTATGCTCTTATAGAGGTTGTAATTAATGTATTTGGGAAAGGAACCAATGTAAATGATTTTTTATAACAGTGAGCCTTTATACAAAACTGGACTATTTAAAAGCATGCCCACTATGCAAAGGCAGAGAGGGAAGCGTCAGGCCATATTTATGAACAGTCAAGGTTGAACTGATTTTCACAAAACTCTTCAGTAATGGTTTCTAATTCTGACGCTCTGCTTAAGGGCTCAGGAGCTCAGGTCTTCTCAATGGTTAATAAAGCATCTTTAAAATTCAGATGTGAGTTATGCTCTGCCCCCTAAGGGGTAGGTCACCTTACCCATGGCCAGGCCCGAAAGCGCTGGACAGATTGGTAAAAGTTTTAGTGGAGCTAGTATTTTGAATAGCATGTATATATAGCAGCCTTCCAGTCCCTAAAGGGGCTCCAGGAAAGCTGGGGAGGGACTCTGGATCAGGGAGTGGAGCCATAGGATGAGGGGAATTTGTTTTAAACAGAAAGAGGGGAGATTTCGATGAAATATTAGGAAGAAATTGTTTCCTGTGAGGGTGGTGAGACACTGGCCCAGGTTGCCCAGAGAAGCCGTGGCTGCCCCATCCCTGGAGGTGTTCAAGGCCAGGTTGGACGGGGCTTTGAGCAGCCTGGTCTAGTGGGACGTGTCCCTGCCCATGGCAGGGTGTTGGAACTAGATGAGCTTTAAGGTCCCTTCCAACCCAAACCATTCGATGATTCTATGATTCTACGATTCTATGATTCTATTTAGCACGGCTAAACAGTTCCCAGCACACAGTGGCCATCCTGTAGATAGGGAATCCTCTCAGCGTGTCCCCTGGGACTCGCCCATCAGCTGGTGGGAGAGCACTAGTCACCCTCCTGGAGGCCACCCTCTGCTCTAGCTTCATTTAACGGCATCCTGTGTGGGCCAGGGCAGCTCCATGCCGGTACCAGAGCAGGGAAGGTGGGGATGGGTGGGAGAGGTGCAGCTGGAGGCACCCACTGTCCTGGTGTCAGCACTGTCCAGCTGTCCCTGTCCCCAGTGCAGCCGCTGCCCCGTGTCCCCCTCTCTCCAGCACCTGAGCCCTGCGTGGTGGCGGGACACTGAGACCGGCAGCGTCAGCTTGGGAGAGGCCACCCAGAAATGGAAATCAAAGGAGCAGATGATGCTTGGTGGTACTCTTCATGTTGAACTATGTAATTAATATTGATAGAGTGATAATTTGATGAAATGTGTTTTTTGTAAGAAGGATTAAGTGTACCCTTATTCCATTGGCTCGTTGTAACACAGCGAGGTTTAAAATTCTTGCCTTTGCAGGCAAAGGACATTTCTTGTTCCTCTGTCCCTGCAGGAGGAGACGGCAAAGGCTGAGAGTAGAGGCAGGCTGAGCCGGTGGAAGCTCCTCCTGTCCGTCGCCTACATGGGAGCATGCAGCCATGGCTCTCCAAAACTCTGGCGTATACTTCCCAGGAGAGGAGAAATTAGTATTAAAAATTTCATGCATCAGAAGGAGATGATTAATTTTCTTCCAACTAATTAATAAAATGAGATAATTTTCCACCTACTGATCCGGAGTCCAGCAACATCAGCAAAAAGACTTGTATTGACTTTGGAGGATTTCGCACTAGTGTCATTTTATGGTTCACTTCAGCAGAATGATACATTTATATTGGGAAAGGGAGGTTATAGGATTTGCTAGGAACAAGATCATTTTTCAGAAAGAAGGATGTTTACCTACATTTTCTTTGCTGCTAAGGCAACTGAAAGAGAGCATTGTTGTTTTGTTTTTAATTAAAGTTTTTAACATTCATCTCAGCCATCGTATTGACTTTTTAATATATGAATAAATATTAAAAAGCACATATATTTTATACTCCCTGCTCTGCATTTATTCACTGCAACTTACAGGATTCTTTCCAGCGAACTGAGTTATACATTTTCAGCAGCATCCTGCCACATCTTTAAAAAAAAAAAAAAAAAAAAAAAA